>JAUZNK010008087.1:0-24795 GCA_035046665.1 Euphysa ruthae
AAGGTTACGAGTTCGACTCCCACCTCTGGCGGAAATTTATTTCCATGTTATCTCTGAGTTTCTGAGCAAAACACATTACCTAATGCAATGTTAGCTCAAATTGGTCGGGTTGTTTGGCTGAGAAAATTTCGTAGACGCAAATGGGCGTTCTATGTACTCCAAGACCCACCACGTGGGCCCATCTGGAAATATCGTCTCGGCAATTTGTTGATTCCCCACGTTAAATATAACATTCTCATTCTCTCTCATTCTCTCTTTAGATTTCTAAGTTCTGCATGTGCCTGTTTCATTATATCTTTTACAACCTTTATTATGACTGTATTGTAGTTTTTAGAAATGTTTCTAAAGTTTTTCTTAGTCATTGGAAGAGAGTGATTGCTATAAACTACCCGAATATTTATGTCAAAACTTTTTGAATTCGACTTTTTTTTTATGCCCGATAGTTTTAACTCCACTCACATATAATGCATTGCAATTTTAATTTAAATGCTAGACCCAACTTTTTATCCTGTGTCAATTTGATAAATGCTTGTTTGCACTCATGGCATAAAACAACGTAAAATGGCATAGCAAGCAAACCCATGTTTATTATGCCATTACCGGTACAATTGTACTGGTGGTGCATTTCAGATTTGTTAACCTGTCGGAATTCGTCCAATTGTGTTCTTTGTTTAATAACCTCTGTTAATGGACTGTTAATGAAAAAATATATAGTGTTGAATTAAATATATAGTGTTCTACCAATTGTAATAAACATACAACCTGGAAGAGAATTCTCGTTATGGTGGCGTAGGTTCTGGTTAGTATTTACAGAATCGATATTGCTTTTGGTCAGTTCTGCTTCAATAACTTCCTTTCACGTCTTAAAAGTGTCTATTGTCTGTTCCTCTACGGGATTTGCAAGATAAATATTTACAAATTGAATGAAATTATAGGGTTCCTTTCTGATATATTTTTCGCGAGTATAGTTACGATAACGCGACTTATGATCTTTCGCATCTTTAGCAATTAATCCGTCACTTCACATTTACATTATCCGTTGGCCGTTTGTTTTAGTCTGAAGAGCCTTTGGATGAATATTACTGATTTAGGTCAGAACCTCAGGTTCTCGTCCAACCATATTGCTTAAATCGTCATTTATTTGTCCCCGACACTTCTTAAGCAGAAACTACTGTAAGCGTAATAATATATCTTTAAGAGCACTAACGGCTGTATTACTATTAATGTTAGAGATTTCATAAAACAAAATGAAATCTTCGTCTCCTTTTATCTGCTTCTCTACCCATCTAACACAGTTGTTTGTTAGATATATCCGAAAACTTGTCGCAATTAATAATAAAGAAACTTGTAATATCTTGATATAGTTGATAAAGAACATGCTGTCTTATAATTATCAATGGTTTATTTTGATAATCCTGGTGCTAATGTCTTTTCCCTGATGTATTTGTCCCGTTTTCAAAGGGTTTGAATTCTCTGGGGCAATCATACCTGGGTAAATAGTTGGGGGGCATTTGTCTGAGGGTAATTGAACAGAAGACAATTGTCCTAGTACCAAAACTGGTAACCGGACAATTGCATCCTGAGCAATTACTCCCGGATAATCGTCCTTGGAAAATAATCTCCTATTCATCAAAAAAAAAAAAAAAAAAAAATCAAAGAAAAACAGTAAAGTGTGTAGTTAATTTTTCAATCATTTAACAAAAAGATTGTGATAATATTTTTCAATATATATAAACTTTTATATGGTTAAAAACAATAATAATATTCAACGATACTTGGTAAAGCCAAAACTTAACACATTAACTAAAATTCCAAGTTGATCTACGCAAATAATTAAGGTTTTTGTGTTTGGGAAAGTTATCAACGATTCTCAAGAATCTAGCATTGCAGTCGGCGTAGCATCTCTGAGGGGAAGAAAGATGTGCCCCCATGATACTGCAGTAAGTATCGCCACTCGGTTTATCGATTCTTTTGTTTTGTAAAACAGCAATGAATTTCCAAAAATTCGGATGACGAGTAAAAATATATCCTTGAAAGGTTCTGTACTAGCCTTCTATGCCATAATTGGTTCTCGCTAACTCGTCATGATTCAATGTGAAATGTGAATATGAAATGTTCCAATGATCGATACTGAACATGGGTGGTCGTCGAGGAGCATTCCGTCTAAATCTGCCGACATAAGTGTCTTCAAAGTATTTTAACAAATAGTCGACATCGCTGTTGTAAAGATTCCTGAGTTCAGTATGCAAATCATGAAACCCATTAATAACGTCGATTAAAGGGATAAACGCTCCTACTGAAATCATCCGATGATGAAGTGCAAACTCTTGTTCATTGTTATACCAAATTTTCACACCCATGTATTGATAACACTCTTTCCAAAATCTACCAAAATGTCATATGGTGCATTGGTACAATTAAAAACTTCTGTGAAAAACCTTGCTTAAGTGTTTTCAGCTTTATTTGTTAATAGAGAGAAATCACACGGATAAATTCTACCGTCTTGTTGGGCGTGTATAGTGTACAAATGAAGGAAAAAAATCTAGGACATACCTTAAAAGTTCTATCTGCATACCAGTGTTGTGAGTTTGATAAGATCTGCAAACCAATTGGCGACGGAAACATAAAAATCAATTTAAATCCCCTTGCAGTACGGTTGAACGGTAAAGGTGAAGCCTCCCTTTCGTCAAGAGTACGATATTTCTTAGAAGGTTTTACATTGACAGTAGATTAATAGCAGCAACTTCGGAGATGTTGGCTACCTCTGCTCCTATAATTTGCTGACTTGTGTCCATAGTATCCGCCGCTCTTCGTGTTAAGTTGGATTTTATTTTGAATAGTTCGTAGTTCATCTCCGTGGAGGGTGCATATGTTTGTTAGTTTGTGCTACAAAATCGTCTGTAACTGAAAGCATTTCTCGGGCTGTACACTGTCCGCTCTTTCTTAAAACACATTCCCATGTCGACACAGCATCTGCTAAATTCTTCTGAAAAATATAAATACAACCATTCCTCATTAATTTTCTTTGACTTTTTTCAATAGTGGTAAATTCCATTTGACGATGTTGTTCTTAAAAAGGTTAGAAATTCATCAGAATCATCTCCTTGAAAATGCCATTTTCCATAGGCGGCTTGAAGTTGATAAATTATTTTATGTGGCATGGCTGCTTTATAATTTCTCAACTTATTTTAATATAATACATAATTACCGGTATTGTTTTTCATTAATACTTTAATCTAAACGGAGACTTATTCTAAAACAAAACAAATGTACACATGGAAAAGAGAAGTGAAAAAAAAAAAACGAGTTGAACCAATAAAGTTGACATGATGATACCTGCTCAAAAAGGAATAAATTTGTCTATGCTTATTGATTTTCTGTTACAAAAGACGTATCATGATTTGAGTATACTGTCTGAGTTGTAAGTTTTTATTTTTTTTAATCTATTTTATTGACTGTGCAGCTCAATAAATTTCTAAAACTTTAAAAGATAATTAATTCACTAAATCTGTTTGCCTTAAAATTTAATAAATAATAATATATTAGGAATATTCGCCTTCTAAAATTTGGAATTGGTTTTTAAGAAATTAAAATCAACGATATAATAGCAAGCTAGGGAAATCTGGTGCCCTTGCAGTGGTACAGAAATCTGATAGTTTTCTCCAAAATCAAAGTATATATACTGACTTAAGTTAAACTTTCCTTATTCATAAATTGATGTAGAGCCTTGTCTCATGATTATCATTAAAAAAAAGAAGCAGCACAACACAAAAACAAGAAATAAAATAAATAATTATTTTTTCTGCCAAAAACAAATAAATACACAGCAAAAAATATAAAAAAAAATATATTTTATCATCAGTTTCAAAATCATGTTTATGTTATGTTTATTTTAGAGGTGGATTGTTTAAAAGCTTTTTCATACTTTTTAAATATGTCCAGAGACAAAGTTAAATCTATAGCTATATAAATTTTCATGATGTATGTTTTCAAATAAACAGTCAACTGTTTCAAAACTTATTGTTCCCGATGCAGACAAATATATAGATATAAAATTTATTTGTTGAGAAATAAATATATGTGTTACCGGAAAACACTGTTTTAAAATTCTATTGCTGCAGGTTTAATTTTATAGTATTAAAATTTTCACAAAATAGAATAAAAACGTAGTTCTTCATAATTATAAAATATTTTTCTAGGTTGTCCTAATTTAGAATTCCAGTTTGGAAACTTTTTTTGCAAAATGATTAACTTGTGCGTAAAGTTTTCTGTCTGATATGAGTCCTAATTACTCTAAGCGGTATTTACAGGCTAAATACTGTATATGCACTGTGTTAAAAAAATTGGTATAAAAGAATACTTGAAGAGTTATTTGTATACTATCCATACTGAGATCTTAAATATTTCAAAAAAAAAAATATTAATAATAATAAAAAAAAAAATCCTGGATGTCTTAAAATAGTTAGAAACTTATTTTATTTTTATAGATTACCAAGGAAGTCTGACATAGAAAGGTGAGTGTTATTACTTTGAAATTCAACTTAACTTTCTGTTGAGTTTGTTAAAGAAAAAATAATATTTCAGCAATATAATTTCTAAAGATGTATTAGAAACCTAAGCAATATATGACACTTTCTTTAGAACCTTCAGTGATGTCTTCAGTACTTAATTATAAATTTTTTTTGTGTAAAAATTATGATAGTCAGAGAAAATTTGTCTGATATAATAACAGTATAACAGACTAAATATTACACAGACACATGTTTGAATATTTATTTTAAATGCATATATAAAATTAAAAAAAAAAAAAATTTGGAGTAATCCTTAAAGCATGATGCGAATGGAGAAAATCCATAATATTCTCTTTGACCATGTAAAAAAACAGCTATATATTTTTAAGCATTAAATGGTTAGCAGTTCAATTATGTGTAGTTCATGGTTTTAACTGGGATTGGAGACATATGATCTACTTAAGACCGTCAAATTATTCTTGGAAAAAAATGCTGTTTGAATACAGCAGTTGGTTAATAACTTTCCTGGTGTGGAATGGTGATACAGCTCATGCAACATAAAGAAGAAAAGAGCAGTAATATCTACAGAAGCAATTCAAAGCTACATATTTAATTTGGAAAAAGAGCTTGGTGATGTAATTTAAGTAAAATCCGTTTTTGTAGTTAAGCATGTAAAATTTTCTATATGCACTAGGCATTACAGGTAAAAAATATATATTATATGACATATATTTCAAGATAAAATGATATTTTGTCATGACATTTTTAAACAATTGAAAAAAAAAAAAACAAAAAATGCAAAATTCAGGAGAGCAATTGATCCATCAAAATATTTTTTACATGTTTTTGGATTTGCTGAAAACTATCACCTAATTGAGCAATTGGCTTTTCGTCATGCAAAATTCAATATTTGTTACTTCAAAATTACAGCTTTCAATGACAGTGCATGATAAAGTTATATTTTAAAAATATTGGTATTTGTCAATTCAGTCATTATAATAAATAGAAAAATTAGAACAACATGTCGTGAGTTATAATATTTATTGAGCGACTTTTCGGGAGACAACCTGCTCCCATCATAAGACTAGTTATAATGATTAGTCCTAGAGATTATATAGGTTTTCGTAGGCTCGAAATCGAGTGTTTTCATAATTAAATTAGTTTATTTGTTAAATAATTGATGAGACAAATTTTGCGGACTGTCGAGGAGGATTAGTTGGGGAATGTTCATAGTGCGGATTTCCAGATATCGGGCAAAGTGTAAGAAATTCGGCTGATATGGTTCTTTTATGGAGTGAATGGCTTCCTTGATTTTTCATGAGATGAGTCGAGGTTTGGAATCAATGATTGATTTATCTTCCCAATTTAATTATGAAAACACTTGATTTCGAGCCTACGAAAACCTATATAATCTCTAGGACTAATCATTATAACTAGCCTGATGATGGGAGCAGGTTGTCTCCCGAAACGTCGTTCAATAAATATTATGGGCATGGTTCATTATGTCTGTTGGCTTTTGTTTATTATTTGTTTAAGGATGCCAGTATAGTTTTTAAGAATTATGTGTTTGTCACATCAGAAAATGTTCATAGATGTATTATAAATTTTAGGTTGAACAATTTACGTCATTAAATATGCAAATTGAACTTGAAATTAAATCAGTTTTCGTTAGATAGATGTGTTTACCAATATTTTGACCAGTAAAAATTCTTCATGATGTTCCAATTGATTCTGCTGTGAAGATTGAATGGGAATTTTCCATTCTGCCAAAAATTATAGTCCAGTTGAAAAAAAGAAATTGAATCCCAGCACCATTCCGAGTTTAGAGAAAAATAGTTCACCTTGTTAAGCCTGAATTGTTAAATTGTTTGTTTGGTATAAAGGATAGCTATGGCCTGGTAAAATCACAAAGGTCTATGTTTTAGTCAAGTGTTTGCAAAAGACAGCTGTTTTTGGTCTAACATGAAGTCTAATAGCAGTTTTGAGGAACCTCCAAAGATCTTTGGCTCGTTTTTGACCTATTTACATCCTGTCTCGTCGCCAAGAAAAATTTGTCTCAGTTTTATAAGCTGGGCACACTAAATGAATTGGTCTGCCCAAGGACCACAGGAAGCACATTTGAAAAACTGCAGGCTAAAATACATATAACATGCCGACCTAAAAAACCAAGATCGAACAATAATTACAAAAATTCTTGCTAAAATTCTTGCGAAAATGAAAAACAATAATTAAATAAAAATGAGTGGAAGAGAGTTGAGAAGAGAAAAGAAGAGAAAGAGGGAAAGGGTGTGGGTATGGTTGGTTATGTGTGTTTGGAATAATTTGACCACATGTATTGACTAACAGTGAAAGTACATGTGTTAGGCATAAACTGAGTAGAGTGATTAATAGTTGAATTGTTTTTCTTTGGTATGGCTTGAAAACTTGGATGTATTTTCAGTTAAATTGAAATTAGCCATACAATTTTTTTTTTCTTATTTTGTAGAAAGATTGAAATCATTCAATTTGCAACAAAAGCTCGTCAACAGTTTATTCGGTTGTTAGCTCTCTTAAAATGGGCTTCTAGTGCTGAAAGGGTTGACAAATGTCAGGTGAGCTCTTTTTTGTACATGTTGTTGCTCAAATATTTTTTTTTCAAAATTTGAACAAAAAAATTCGTACTCAAATCATTGCCAAATCAAACCACCTAGTGAAAAGCTATGTGAGTACTAAACAGTGAGGATTTTATGTGATCAGCTAAATATAAATGCTTGGGAAGTAGATATATTTTAATTGGGAAAGAAAGATAATATTAAGATAATCAAAAAATTTTAATTTAAACCTTCGAGATTCTGGCCTATAAAGCTACTATTTTCATGCTTAATGTTATTCTCGACAGTTCTTTTAGATTTTGATACATTATTTGGGGAGGAAAGAGAAAATTTTAGGTTAACAGCATTTTTTTTTAGCAAGTAGTCTGTCCTCATGAACAAAAAATTCATATTTTTGTCTATCTATAGAAAAAATCTTTTTTGAAGTATAATACAGGTGTTTTGAATAGAAATATGGCATAAAATTAAGTACTGGTTTATAAAACCAAAAAATGCTTCTTTCAAATAAAGATAATAATAACACACTTTAATTTAATGTTTTCCAAAGATTAGCAACTGGCTTAGTCAAAAAATTTGTAGTGACTGTTTTCTTGAAAGTTTATTTAGTTTTTAGTTTTGTTTCCAACCACTGATATTTTTTTTATGAGGTGACTTCCATTATACCGGATACACCACTTAGTATAATCTCAGAAAAATAAATAGAATGCATGAAATTTCAAAATAACTTTGGTTATTTGAACTATTTTCAAAGAAAAATCAATCTACTTAAAAAGCTGGTGATTTGTATGTACTGCAATGTATAGTCACACCAAGTTTTGCTTTTTAGTTTGTCCAGCAATCAATTCTTTGATCATGCCATGAATTTAAATTTAGGCATATCATTTTTGTATTTTTATTTTGATTTCACAAAGTATTATATTGTTCGTTTGACATGAATGGCGTTAATTTGCCTTTCAAATTTTTACTTTTGATATTGCAGGATAAGGATAGCGACATCATAAAACCAACTTTGATTTAAAAATGGATAAGAAGTGACTATTATCATGCTTAGATTGCTAAAATTTAAAGGTTTTAACCAGGTCTAATTACATATTAATTTTTAAATGTGAAATTTCACTTGTTTTTTTTAGTTTTATTTCAACAGAAAGATAAAAAAGGTTTCAGTCAAAGTAGAAAGCTTCTTATGTTTATTTTTGTAGGCGATTTCAAGTCTTCTTGACCAAAAGAATGCATATTTCATTGATACTGCTGATGCTTTGGCTAGAATTGCAAGAGAAACACTTGTTCAAGCATGGTTTGTCTGTTATTTTATTTAATTGTTACATAAATAAGTGATATTAATTGATGGTGTTTCCTAAATATAAATAAATATAATGTATCCATGGTAAAATCGTCATACTTCACACTAATTTACCATACTACTACTCACTGTGTTTATCTGATAAGCAGCATGGAAAGCATGATCTTCTGGATTTGATATCACCTGAGTTTTGCTTTTGTAAGAAATTTAACATAAAAATTAAGTCGCGACAATTGGTATAAAGCATTAAGAAATTTGTTTAAAGTAGTTTCTGTTTCATAAATACCTATCACTATTATTTTCAGGATTTTTGAAGTTAAGGCTATCCTTTAAAAGGGATCTCCAACTGTTACACATTTATAGCTCAGAATAAAAACCTTAAGAAATGGAGTGCTGGTCTTTTTTTTTGTCACATATTAAGAATGCCATATCTAAAATTTGTCATAGTTCAGTGATTTTATCAACTTATGCTCAGCGATGTAAGCTAACTTTCAGATTTCACTAAATTTCGTACCTTGAGAATGAAAATTGTTTTCCAAAAAACATTTTGCTCAATTGTACTGGGTACTTTATACTAAGGTAAAAATGTAAAAAGGTTTGGAAATCTCATTAGCAACTGGTATTTTGCATACTCCTCAGAATTGCTATGACAAAACTCTTGACAAAACTCTATATATGTTTTATGTAAATCTAAGTTAGTTTAAGTATAAAGTGACAACAATAACAATATAAGTTTTGATCATGTAAATTCATCTTGACTATATTTGAAAAACGTAAACAATCTGTTAAAAATATATTTAAAAAATAGATTGTTCAGTGAATTTTATGATATAGGGTCAGCAATCGAACTGAAAAATAAAAATAAAATACTATTTCGTTGTTCCGATCCACACTTTCTTGACTCGGCATTGATTTTCTAGAGTTGTTCAGGTTACGGCAACCGAACAGTTATTTAAGGTCAGCCTTAGAAAATATTATTTCTGAAAGTGTTTTTTATATATGCCATTTACGAAAAATTCTAGGATCGAGGCCACTTAGTGCCAAAATTGGATGTAATTTTTGTCTTAATATTATAATTTTTTGTAATAAATTAAATTTAAATCTTACTAGTATGTTGGAAAATATTTTCTTATGACCTTTTTTTAATTTTTTTTTTGGGCTAATGATCCAAGCCCAAAGAGTGCAATTTGATATGAAAATGAGGCTTTTTTTTTTTTTTTTTTTTGAGAAGTCCAATTTTGCTGTAGTTATTGGTCATTTAGGGTTTGTTTTAATTGATAACAAACAAATGCAATCGGACGTAATTAATAATTTAAATTGTGCTTTAACAACAAAACTGGAAATCATACAATTCATACATGCAATGGAATGGCTTAATTAATGGTTTAGTTAGATGAGTAATTTTAATTGTGATGAGAGGTTACAAGGTATTTATAAAAAAAAACAAAAACACTTTTCTCAAATATCTTCCAGAAATATTTTCAAAAAATAAAAGACTATTTTTTTGTGTAAGACTAAAGGTTTATTTTACTTGATTGTGTTTTTTTTTTATCAATTAAATGTTTATCTCTGTTTTTTTTTAGCTTTTGGGCTGCTGATGATGATTTTGGTTTTAGAATAGAAATGCTAAGATTTTAGATTTTTTAAGTTTTATTTAAAAATTGTTTGAAGTCGGTGGAAAGATTTAGATTACCTAGTTTACAGGCATGCATATGGAAAATAGCAAGCGCGTTTGTATTAAAAGCAAGTTTAATAAAATTATTTTTAGTCTTCCAAATTTTTCATTACCAACTGCTGTTGATGTGTTGACTACAGGAAGCTTCAACAGATTGCCAAAATGTATCAAGGTAATGATTATTGAAATAAGTAAATAAATAAATAATTATAAATAAATAACGGTATTATTTTACGACAAATAGTGTTTGAGCAAATCTCAAGTCCATTTTAAAAATAAGATTCTAAGAAATTTGGAGGCATACAAGTTAATTGTTTTCCTTGAAATCAAATAGTATTAGATTATTTATTTATTAAATATTATTATTCGAAATTCAATAATTAATAACTTAATCCATTAAATATGAATCAAAACTTATACAGATATTTCTAACGCAGTTGCTAATAGGTCCTAGTACCATATTTTGAGTGTAATTTAAAACAGTTCGCATCTCATATATATTTGAGACTTACTCAATATGTAGGAAAAGGCATAGTCTTTGACTCCATAACCTTTTTAATAATTTATTTACGTATACTTGTGGCTGCACAATTATTAAACCCTCCGGCTAGCTGCAGGTTTAAACTCTGTTCCAGAATTTGTGCATATTCACTTGTATTGTGTATGTAACACCATGCTTTGGTTTTGCTCTTCAGCTCCAATTAAGTCAATTTTGTGGTATAAGCTAGGTAAAATTAATGCTTGTGTGTTTTCAAGGAGCAGAAAATACTTTGTGTTATCACGGGATAAAAAAAAGAAGGAAATTTGATTAATAAAGAAAGTGATCTAAATTTTCAATTTGAAGAAATGCTGTTTCAATTAAAATGAATGTATTTTGTTCTCAAGTTCAAAAGTTTATTTTATTGGATAGAGACCTAAAAGATGAAGATCTGAACACTTTTGTAACTATTAAAAATGCTATTTTTTTTGTAATGACATTATTGCAGCAATATAAAGATTATGGACTTGACTTGTCGTAATATGTATTTTTAAAAAATTTTGTGTCTCAATTAATACTGCTGAATTTACACATGATGCTAAAAAAATAATATTTGCATATATTTAAAAAGATTGCTTGCTCTGGCGCGTGGGCAGAAAAAAAGAAATTAAGAAATGTCTATTTTTATTAATAGTTAAATTAATTTTCAAGAGTCTGTGAGCTTCTTGGTGTGCATGTTTTTTTCTTTAGCTTAGCTAGAAAAGCTTATAGGTCATTTTTTGAGCCATTAAATTGATTTTTGAATGAAGACATCAAGGACTAGCAAAATGCATTACTGTATTTTATGTCTAAAGAGGTTGAAACCTATATTTCTAAATTTGGTCATGTTTTGATTTGCCAACTCACTTATACTATAATTCATGATGAATAATCTATGAAGTTACGGGGACAACCTGATCCCGTTTTCAACGTTGCTGTTTATGTTTTATTAAACTCAATGTTATAATTATCTTAATTTAGACAAAAATCGTTCCGTTAGATGCGGTTAGTGCAGATGATAAAGTACAAACATTCAAACGTCTAGATGAAGTTATTCGGCACAGATTATGTATTTCAAAAATACCTACTGGTTTTCATGAAATAAGAATTGGTATTCATAAGTTTGTTTATATATTATTAGTTTTATCTAAAATTATTTTACGCTCAATGTTGTTTTTGGTTTTATATGGTTTTAAGTTTAAAATTTTATATAGATATAGATGGTTGTCATGGCTATATTTGAGAAAAAAGAAATTTTATTTCATGAAAATTAGATCAAAGATCAAAAACTCATGAAATCTTTTTAGTGAAATATTTTTGGTTTTATTAGAAATCTACACTGAAATTTTTATTGCATTTTTTGGAAAACTAATAAAAAGGAGCCCATTTACAATGAAAAATTCGCGATAAAATAATTTAAAAAATTACATATTATCAAATTACTTTTTGAAAATTAAAAAGTGAATATTAAATAGTTTATTGCCTGGGTCCTAACATGAAAAATCTCCATAGAAATATTTTTTTTATATAAATCTGGTACAAAATCTTATGTGACTGGGCTAAAAATATATTTTTGTCTTAAGGTTATATTTTGATTGATTGTTAGTCAGATTACACGAGTTCATAAAACAGGCGCAACTTCATGACTCACATGGGGAGGGAACTGTTGAACTTTTTTTTTTTAGGAGAAAAAATAGATTATTAAAAGTTTCATTAAATTTATGAAATGATGTAAAAAAAATAATTTTATTTAGGAGATGGAAGAGTGAAACTAAAAGTTGATTACGAATTCGAAGTGAGTTTATTGTCATTTTTATGATTCATCAAAATTATTCCATAAACTTTATGTTTACGTTCTTCTGATATATTTTTTTTAACAAATAGCACATTTTTAAAGGTCCACGGATAAAGCAACAGTGGTCAAGTTGTTAGCTAGAGCTAACTGATTTATTCATTAGATGAATTTATTAATTTTCAAAATTTAGTGAAAATAGAAAAAAATAGAATAACGCATCATGTTAGTAACTTCCTAATTTCTTTAAAAAAATAAAGTTTTTCTGCTATTTATAGAATTGTATAGTTTATGCATGGTATTAGGATGTGCTAGGATAGTGCAGCTAATTCTGGAACTTTTAATTAAAGATTTATTTATATAATACTTCCGTCATATTTTTTAAAAATTCTTTTTCTGAATTTAGGTTACTTTGATGCTAATGGGAGAAAGTAATGATACGCCTTGGCGACTACTAAACATTGAATTTCTTATGCAGGATCATCAGTTAGGAGGTTAGTTAAATACTTTCATTGTAACTGATTCTTTAAGCTCAAAATTCAAGTACTGCGATCGAAATCTATTTGTTGAAAAAAATGCGTTTGTATAGGTTTTTCACTTTCAGTAATATATATATAATATAATTAGTCTTGGTGTAATAATACTTAACTGGCATTTGTTAATACTTATAATTAACACAGCTTGAATAAAATTGTATTACATTTTTTCATGGTGTTCGTTAATGTATATAAGTTTAGTTTTTTTGATATGGATTAAAATTTTTTCTTTTTTTCATTTCTTTGCTAAACTTTTCACCAGCTTAGATACAAAATTGAAGTGCATTACAAACAAGACTTTAGATCTTTTACTTAGATGATGCAATATGATCCAGAGGAATAGCTGATTTTCTGGTAGAATAAGGAGCTGTAGAAACAAGTTTCGATCTTTTTTGCCAGTAAGTGGTTGCCTTTACTCTGAAAAGGTAGACTGTTTAATGCTTGTATCTGAAGTACGATTTATTTGAGTGAGACTAGAATGATTAGATGGGTTATAGTTTAAATGACCATTTATGGGAGTGGTGGTTGTGGTGGTGTTAATGATGATGATCATCATCATCATCTAGTTCCCACGCTATAGCTGTGGCAGCGTGTGGATTTTTTTTTTTGATTATGATACATTATACATCAAGTTAAATCATCGGTACATATATATAAGCTTAAAATTACATAGAGTTTTATTATAAAGTTTTGGCGGTTCCTGCATTTCTAATTAATTCTAATTATTCAGTCAACTTAATTATACTTCTAAGAATTGCATCAATACAACGCAAACTGTTTTGAACTCCTAAAATTTTTGTGTAATTTTTTTTAATAAAATTTTTTTGACCATGTACAAGGTCATCACATAATAACCTTGGAATGAACAACATCATTGACATCTTATTCAGAAACACAGTACTTTGCGTTATTTTAGGATCTTTTTAAATTTTTAATTCATTTTCCTTATTTTTAGTCAAATTATATTGAGAGGCAGGATGATAAGCTTTCATACATTTTCTAAATATAATTTCAAAATATTTAAATCGGTAAGACTTGATCATATGTCATTGGCTGTTACCAAGCTTTTGCCAGTATGTCAGACCTTATAAAAGACAGACCGCCTTTAAATTAAAGCTAAAATGCAAGTGCTTCTTTTATAAAATGATTTTTAATGTGTTTTATAACCTTTTTAAGATTAAACTCCTCATTAATATTTGAGAAGAAACGCTGCTTTTACAAATATAATTTCTAATACTATTTTAGATGGAAAAGACTTAGTGCATGGCATGCAAGTAAGTTGTGATTTCTGTAATTTAACTTCTTTGGTAAAGCATATTTCCACTAAGTAGATAATCATTTATCGCGGTTTTTTCAAGAAATTTTTAAGTATTATTTATCAGATTTTATTTTTCCTTTTCTCACACCAAATCCATTTAATATTAATCAGCCAATTACAATTGATAAATATTGAAAATTATTATTCTCATTAGAACGATATTTTAAAAAACATCCTAGGTTTTAAAAAGCATCCTTTTAAAATCGTATTTAAAATCTGAGGATGTTCTTATAATATAGGTATTAATTCACCATTTATGTAAACTAGGTACTTTCATTTTGAATATTTATCTCTTGAATTTCTTTCAAATTGTGGAATAATAATTTCAAAAAAATTCAGTTATTGCAATCTGAATTTGAAATTCAAATAAATAAATAGTTAATAATTAAAGGCAAAGCATTGATAGGATATTATTCAAAAATGAGTTCAAGAAAAATTCTTTAAATTTTTCGGATCAGCGATTAATTCTGGATTCTTGTTTTTGGAAACTTCACTAAATATTTAGCAAAGTAAAATTATTCTTCTGAGCTAAATAGATATTTCTACATTGTTACAAATTGTGCTCTTTCACAATGTAATATTTGTTTAGATTCATTACATACATCAAATAGTACAATCAAGACTTATGGTTGAAGATACACCCCTTGTTGATTTGTATAACCTTTTGCGTATCTTTTCTTTTTTTATTTTTCCTCATATTATTTTCTATAAACATGTTGCTCTGTTGACATTAACTCTAGATAGGTATAAACATTGGAAATCCATATTTTCATTAAAAATTTGTCAGAAAGAAAATGATGTGTATGAAGTGGTTGGGTTTGGATGGTAGCAAATTTTAAGTCGGCCTGTTTATTTCTAATTTTTGTGTTTTGTGGAAAAATATTGACTTCCCTGTCATTTTTATTTAGAGAAATTAAGATGCGTAATTTACTTCATTTAAATATTTATTCATCAATTTCTTAAATGTTCTAACAAAATTGAAGAGTTAGTGATTTCAGTTGTACAGAAATTCTAAAAATCTTTCACAAAATGTTAGCTCTGTCAGTTAGAGTGTTAAACTAGTTATGTAACTTGTGAGACAAAATATTACTGTAGGTTGGTAGACATTAGGAATGGCATCCGGCTTTAAAGTTATCCTATCTCTTCTGCTACGCATGTCAGCATGTTAAGGTTAAGACCTACAGTAAATACCAATTTTCTTGTTTTACAAATTTTAAAAGTTAATATAAACCATATCCTGCTTGGATTTTTATATTATTTTAATTGAACCAAATAAGGATAAATGGGAATAATATTTGAATTTCTAAACTTGCTTGCTTGCTGAAGGCACTTGTCTAGCAATTGTTTTTGAATTTGTTGAATAGAGTAACATCATAAGTTTTATATGATAATGATAATTTATGTGATAACGAAAGAAAGGGAACAACTCGCTTTTCTAGATATATTTTTTTGCTTGTCTTAACTGATTTTATAGATTATTTTTGTCTGTCATTGCAATTAGAAATATTTCATACACAGGTAAATAATTTCCTATTGATTTATTCTTCAGCTCACATTTTTGCTCATTTTGGTAGTGTGGCTTAGCTGATAAGAAACAATATGTTTTGAATTTCATTGCTTAAAAAAGGGATGGGGTGGCTTAAATTTGTTATGAGTTATTAAAATCACTCATTTGATTTACACAAATTAATGATCATTAATGATTTTTTTTTTATTCAATAACTATTTAAAATTAAATGTCCAAGCCTTTAAAATATTTTAAGTAGTGATTTTTATTTTAGCAAAAGCAAAACCTTCCAAAGAAGAATAAAAAAAATAATAAATAAAAACAGAAACTCTTAAAGCTTTAATTTAAAATTTAAACTAATTCTGAGAAATTTTTCATTAAAATCAATTCAAATTTTACTAATAGCTTTTGGATGATTTAATTTAATTTATTTATTTACAGCCAAAGTTGCATGTGCGAGTGCGAGTTTTAGGTATGCAAAGTAAAATTAACACTTGTTTTTTACTTAACCAAAAGCCTTATGGCCTTAAGCGGAAAAATTTAAGTACTTTTAAAAGTTTGACAAGATTTGAAAGTGCAATTTTGGTTTTAAGTTGTTTATGTTGTTGTCTTATGCCAAACTCAATCAAGTGCCACTAAGTAATATAATTTGATTTAAAAAATTCTTAGCTTTCTATTAAGTGCTACCATTTAATAAGTTTTCTGTAAGGATTGTTTTGTCGTGGAGAAATTTAATTGAGGAAATACGATTTTTGTTTTTTAGAGTAAGAGATTTATTGGTGAGCGATGGGGTAACTGTGTTTGTATAGATGAATATATAGTTGGTAAAAAACTAGTTCTATCATATTACAGGTAACATCTTTTGATTTATTATGAGATTTATTATGAGAAGTCAGAGTCTAAGCCTCTTTCTTTATCTTCAAAGATTGATTTAACATTTCTAAACTTTGATGTAATTTTTGTAGTGTCAGATAGGCTGTTATAAATTTCAGAAATATACTGTTTAATGAAAAACAATTGTGCTGGTATCCAGTACTCAGCACATATTATTTGTAAACAGATGTCAAAAAATTGTGGAGTTGGAAGCAAATTTAAAATTTTTAAGAAAAAAATAAAATGATTAAAAAGTGACTACACTGCTGGTTGTAAGTCTCAAAGAGGTGGATAAGTACTTTCGGTAATTGTGTTTCCATTTGAATGATATTAGACTTGTTGCCAAAGATACAAGTATAAATGCTTGAAAGTAAAGAAAATGAGAGAAAATTTAGTATTTAGTTCATAGTTCATAGTATGAAGTATATCGATTGCAATAAAACTCATGGACAATATTTACCTAATGCTGAATTCATTCATGCTGATAAAAGAAATGTAGTATTGTGGACGATGACTGGCTATTTTTTTTTTATGGCAGAGTCATGCATGTTTGAAAAATATTTTTAAGCGGTATCTTGAATAATTAGGGCTGTTGGTAACATTAGTTATCTGCAAGGATTTTTAATAGTTTTTTTTTTTTTTTTTTTTTTTGATTTTATTCAATATTAATATTTCCACAAACATTAGTAATATATACTGATTTATTATTTGTTATATAATATATTTTTAGGTCTTATCTTTCAACTTTTATTACGATTATGTGCAGGTTCAAATGCATTCGAGATCATTTATTTAAAAGCATATAAAACTAAACATTATGGTATAAGTAGAAAATGAAAATCATGCCAAAGATAGAGCAATAAGTCGTATAAAATGCTATGATAACTAGATCAATGTGTTATATATTCCATATATACAGACTATATGCTTGTTAATTTTATATATTTTTTACTAAGGTTTTAAAATATATTTTGGTAAATTACCTAGTCATTTGAAAGGCTTTCATTCAATGTGTGACCGAATCTTCTTTTAACTAGTATGTGTTTTTACACCTTAAAGTCTTGACCTTGTATTGTGGTTAGTATGAATTAAATTTAGGAAAAAGTTTATAAAAATTCTCTTCTTTAAGCATATAGTACTATAAAGTTTCGATTTAGTCTTTTTTAAACATCTCTGGCGAGTTAGTTTTTTGTCATGTTTTACGGAGGCTTTCTCAAACGTAACTTTGAAGGATAGACACTTAAGTTTTTTGAAAATTCCAGAAGTTTTAATAAAAACTGGTAGTTTGCCAAGACATTTAATTCCTTTGAATTTAAACTAAATATTGAATGCTCTAGATATACTGTGGCATCCTTGTTTTAATTATGATATTTCTGATGATTTAAAATATGTTTGCTAATTTTCTGATGAGATATCCCTGTTTTTAAGAGCTCAAAAGGTTCAGGAATTTTTATAAAGTTTTGAATTAAGGTTTTGATATGGTTAAGGACCATACATTATTTTACAATAGAAAATGTCATCAAATCAAGATTTAGGAAAAGAGACTGCATAGTTGTGTTTTCTCCGAAAAGAAACTACATCGACCTTTATTAATTGCTATGTTGTCGTTAAATCCTCCTAAAATCACATGTTTTACTCTTAGCAAAATTTTTTTAAGTAATCTAAATTGTTTAGAGAGTGATTTAAAATGTTTATCATTACTTTCTTCTAGATATTCTATTGCCGTTTCAATATGTAACCCATATGTTACCTATTTCTTGTGATTTATTCCATCCAATATTATTGCGTCAGCAATGTTTCAGTAAATGTATATGAATGAATTTCATTCTAGGCAAAGCCAAATGAATTTAATTCATTATCTTTTTCCTTCAATCTATCCCTCTGTAGTACTTTTTTTTGGACCCCGGTCTTAGCTGTCAGATAAATTCACTCTCATGCCTATGTCCAAAGGTCTGTTTTATCTCGAATACATATAGCTCAGTCAGTAGAGTATCTGACTCCCAATTGCAAGCAAAGTCTTGGGCTCAATTCTGGGTAGTTTTAACTCTTCTTTAATTTCTTCCCTAGTAGTTGCTTCGAGCTTTGCAGGAAGTAGTGACCTATTAAAGTAGCATGAGACCAAAGTCTCAGTGCTTGTTTTAAAATTAAAATTATAAAATTTTGAAATATGTTTGGAAATATTTAATGTATTAATATATGTCAGCGTTCTTTAAATTTATTTCGGTCAGGGTGGACATGCCCAAAAAGACACAAAAATCACCAATTCCTAACTTTTTCTAAAAGTTAAATAAAAAGCTTTATAATCAGATTTTTTTATGTTTTAAAATGTTATCTTTCTGTTAAACTGATATTTTAGATTATATTAGTAAGTGATAGTTTTAATATTATAAACATGTTGGTCAAATTTTTCAATATTTGTTAAAAAATTTTGTCTTATGTTTATGCTTGTTTATTTTTTTCCCTGTTTTCGATTATTAGTTTTGTTATAAACATAATTTTGTTCAAAAGTATAAGTCCAAGAGTAGTTATGGTTTTGGATTTTTAAAAATGTATGCTTGTTTCTGTAACTAGACCTAAATGTGCCAAAATATTTTCATTTTAGACCCAAAACTACTACTATCTTTTATATTTATTTTTTTTTTTTAATTTGTTTATTGAGTTATTCTAAAATTTCGCATGAAGCTAAAGCATCAATCTTTTGCCAAGTTAGGCCAACTCTTATTTTTTGAGAATTTCCGTCTAAAATCCATTAGTTACTAGAGTGCTGTTTAGACTATTTTTCTAGAACCTGGAATGAATTAAGCTCTGGTTTATATATCTCATAGTCCAGAATTATGTTTTAAAATGTAAATTAGTCTTTACGGCCAAAAATCTTGACCTAGTTTTAACATTTATGCTTTAATTTGCCTTGGAATTCTTGCTCTCCTGTATATTTGCTTAGTTCTTATGAATATAACTTTACTTCATGATTTTTACTACCTAAAAACTTTCTGATTTGTTTTATGTGTCCTCAGGCTTTTACTGGAAGGCCATAATTTTCTATAGTTAGGTGTAAAGTGTGTCATGTTTTTAATCTTTTTATATATTTTAGTTATCTTGTTATTTTTAACAGTGTAAAAAATACTAAATTAAACCGTCATTTGTAACTCAGGCCTTATTATAAACAAAAACTATTTTTATTATTAAAATATAATTTTTTAAGCATATTTCTGGTAAAATCGAACATGGTATGCCAGAAAGCTTTCTCACATGAACAGTTTCCAAATAAGGAACAACTCCAGATTTTTAAGAAAAATTTTTAAAAAATCAGTGGAACTTTTAAGCATCAAATTAGAAAAGAAACAAGAGATTTAATTTTTGTTCACAAAAATCAAGTAAAAGTCATCTGGTTCATTTATACTCAGCGTTTTCCTTTTCTCTGATGTGACGATCTTATTAAAATGGTGTATATAGGACTTTTAATTGATTTTGAAGTTAAATAATTTCTTTATTCTTCCAATGTTTAATTTGATAAAATTATTAGACAGCTTTAACTGAACATTTACTCCTTCATTCAGACTGATTTATTTATTTCCATCTTAAAATTTCTCTAATAGAACTTATTAGATCGCAGTTCTCCAGGAAAAAATCTTTACAATTGATTATATCAAATTTCTCATTTCAGATCAAATGCTAACATTCCAAAGACTACAAATACAGGTAATTAGATTAATTTGCCACACGGAAGTTTGAGTTTAGGCTGTCAAAATTATACCTTCAAGTTTTCCTCAATTAAGATCCTTATCACCAAAAATAGGTATTATTTTTTTACAATTTCTGTCTTTGAAAAAGAGTTTCTTGATTTGAAATCTGAAATTTAGAAATTGAACTGTTGATTAGAAAATTTATATTGCAACTGTTTATTATAGCTGTTGGTATATAGTATGAATAATGATAAAAATCTTTGTAAATTATCAAGTTTTATATTACTTGTTTTTATAATTTTTTTTTTTTTGGTGAATTTATCGTTAAAATTTTAGCTATTTTGAAGCAGTCGCTTAACCACGCGATTTTAGTTCTTTTTTGTTTAAATTTTCTTTCCTTGACATCATAAATTAATGATAATCCAACCATTTATATTTAATTAGTTATAAACATAAATATAAAGGTAGTAAAAAAGTTTTTTTTTTCCTCATTGGCTATGTGAGAACAACATTAGAAAAGAAATTCTAATGTTAAAGAGAATATTTTTCTACATTAAAGGGTGTGTTCATTGGATTTGGCTACATTAAATTTTAGCTGCTACCAAGTTACATTTAAAACTAAAAATATGAATTGTAAAAATTAAGAAGAAAAAATTCATCTAACAACGTTAAAATAATTTATTTTCTATATTTAATATGAATAAGTTTCCAACTTCAGCTACTTTTCATCAAGCATATAGAAATGATATTGCATAGGTTATTATTTCAAGTTGAGTCAGCTTTTTGCACCTTTTATGCTTTTCTTATTTTTTAGGAGTCGAAAGAACATTTCCACAAATTACTATAAAAACCCCAGGTGCCCATGAAAATTCACTAATACTGAATCATGACCCACCCTTGCATGACGAAGCTCAGAAAATAAAGGGTATATTCTTGCCTAACAATTGTTGTTCCATTGAAAGTATCTATTTAAATTCTACCAAAAGTTATGCTGAAAAGAAATTGCTCGAATTCAAAGAAACATTAGAGGAAGATACATATTTCTTGAATAAATTACATTTAGAGAAAAGTATACCATGCTTAAAATTAAAACCCTATTATGGGTGTTCTTGTAACGAAATGTTTTTTATATCTTTGGATTCAAAATCTGGATTATATAATATTACTACTAAAGGTAAGAGACTATTTCATGCCTACATTGTCTTGTTAAACTTCAAGCAAAATAAGTGATTTATTGGTTTGGTCTTACTTTAATTTTTCCATTCTTTTTTAATCGTTTTTTAAAATAGCACTTTTCATATTACCTGTAAAAATAACCAATACAACCAAAATAGACTCTTGCGTAGATTATTTAGTATCTGTTTATGATGTTTTTCCCAAATTTACTGATTCTTGCTTAAATTTAATGGACAATCTTTCAAAATAATTTTATTAGTTTTATATAGAGAATTTTTATTACTTTTCTTCATATTTCGGTAAAAATCTCTAATTATTTTCTAGCAATTTAACCGTTTGAGAGGTTTTTACGAAAATTTCTTGAACCTTGGCCAAACTATCAAACCCAAACATGTTCATTATGTTGACACTTTCTAACAAATAAGTAATTGATTTGTAGTCAACATGATTTTATGGCTATTTCTGTAAATTTTCGTATATTGCTTATATCTTAAGTAATGTTTATTTCATAAGTCGGTTTCCATGCTGCTGTCGTGTTATGAAAAAATAGTTTAATACAAGGTTAGTTATGACTAATAATGCTTATTCCTTTTTTTCGCAGTAAATGGCATCTCATTAAAACAACTCCAGAGTGCTATTTTAACAGATATAAAAAGTTTCTCACAAGAGTTTCATAACATCAGGTAAGATATTTGTGAGTTAACCATTTTAGTACTCATGCTTGTTCTCAATACATTCAATCCTCTCTTTTTTTGGGTCATAGCAAAGTTTTTTCAAGTTTCTCTTGGTGTTTAATAGACTTTGTTTTTACAAAAGTAATTCAGAAATACTATATGCCAAAAAATATACATACAACCCAAAGGTTAGAAAAATAAGATATGCACAACTTCAGTATTTATTATCATCCTTCCTTTAATAGCAAGGAAATTGTGTCACCTGTACGTAGCAGCTATTTAAAATAAAGGAAATATTTACAACAAAAAGCTGATTAAGTTTAAAAATTTTAAGACATTTTGAGATACTTGTTGTCACAATCCAAAACTTTAATGGTTTTAAAACTAACATTAAAAGCCTTTAGAAAAGGTGCGTGTCACTTTAGTGAATGTTTATTGCTTAAGCTTTGTTTGCTAACAAAACTTTTGGTTATTTTTTCCATTGTCTGCTATCCCAGTTCCTATAGCCTATGTGTTAGAGATTAACATTTCTGTTAGTATTCCACAGTTTGCTGTTATTGGTATTTTCAATGTTTTTAAAGAAGTTGAAATTCATTTATAGGTTGGCTTTATATTTGAAACGATGTCATAATTCTATACTGTCTCTTCCTATACTTGTGTATAATCATCTTCCAATCACAAACTTAGAAACAAGCATATTATCCTCCCTCCCTTCGCATAAACTGTTTTTTAAATTCAAGAAATACCCTCGTTATGTTTTGGTAAGTGTTTATTTATTAATTTTGTTTTGTTTTTTTGAGATAGAGTGAGATTTAAAAACAAACACTTTATCATTTGTTTAAAAATTTAGCAGAGAAAAATAATGACTATATTATCAATTTATGTTCTGTAGCGATATCTAAAAACATTCAATGCAAAATCCTACCATAACACCAATAATTTCATCCATTATTAGTAAAGCATGAAAATATGGAATATATTTTACTGTTTTCTGTGAGAAAAATACTCAAAATTTACAATAATTATTTTTACAACTTTTACACCATACGCCATTTTTCTGGGGTCTGAGTCATGTTAGAATTTTTTTTTTTTTTTTTGGTTTTGTTTATTTTGAAATTTTTTGTGTTTTAATATAAACAAATTTTGTAAAAATTTTATAAAAATGGCTGATTTGAATTTAATTTCTGTTTAGTTTATAACGCTTCATATTCATAATGAAGATAAAGAAAAGCCAATCATTGAAAAATACTTCTTGCTGAAGATACACCCATATAGTGAACCACCTGATCAGAATAATAAAAAATCAACACCACTATATACTGCTGGGTTTTCTTGTCAGCTTAATGCCGCAAAGATTAATCATAATATATTGAAAGTACCCAAAAAGCGAAATGTGAGGAGTTTTTCCAACATTCTTTAAATGAAACCACCATTGTCTATCAAAAATTATTAAATACCTTACAATCCAGATGATGCAATCTTGCTTTTTAAATTTTACTTTAACCATATCTTGGTTTTCAGATATTTTATCACTGTTATTTTGTTTTCATATTTTTTATGAAATTAAGCATACAAGTAATATATTCTTTTTAGTGAGTCTGATAATATGGAGATTGGACTAGCTTCTCAGAAGACTATGTATTATGAAAGATATGCATCTTTCCTTGTTTGTGTTATCCAACAATAGTTATTGTTTTTTAAAACTTTTTAATCAACTTTTTAGGCGTGTTCAACAATTTCATTTTCAAGCAAGAAACAACGAGATTCACTCGATAAACATTCTGATCATGTTGTTGATTTACCCTTTAATGCTGCTCTACATTCTCTCTTGAGCCAGTCTCTACTTCGTATACCATTCATTGACGTGATTACCCAGGTACCATATACTGTTATTGTTTTACATTTAAATCTTGCAGAATCGATTATGTTGGTTGAAACACATAACATATAGATGATAAAACTTCCTTTTTTAGCCATTTTTCTGCCATAATTTATCTAGTTTTTAATTTTTAGACATATTTTCCTATTGAACAAGTTTTACACTAGACTGAAAATTATTTTTTTCGTGAAGTTAGAAGTCTGTGGCAGGTGTATTTTAACTCATTTAGACACTTATTTAAAAACACCTTTATTTGTTGCTGGACCAGAATTCATTTTGTGAGCATAGGTTGGCTAGTCTATTGTGATTGCCCCTAACACACTATCTATTTCTGTAGTTATATTTATTCTCAAAATTAAAAGTCAGTTCTGTTTTCATCTTTTTTACTATCCACATCCAATTCCGCTTGTTTTGATGTTATTCTCTCAAAGTCCACGGTTAGCATCTAAAGTCATAAACAGTCACAAATATAATTAAATGAGATTTTGGATTGTTCAATTATTATATTTAAAAAATCAATATGAATCTTTTATATTATTTTATTAATGTTATTTCAAAAATGTTGCAACACAATACTTCTAAGATCACAAACTTCTCTATTGATCACTGATAACTTATTTTTAAAACAATAATACAATTTAATTTTAAAAGCATATTTTAATAGTTTGATTGCATACTAAGTCACTCTTTTGTCTTATATTTTAATGTTATCAAGACAATAGTATTTAACAATATAATATTATTATATTGTATTATATATATA
>JAUZNK010008098.1:0-24793 GCA_035046665.1 Euphysa ruthae
TTTTTTTTTTTTTTTTTTTTTTTTTACTATTTTGGTATAATAGGTGGAATACTCAGCCCTTGCAATTCAAAAGATTGCCAAGGCATATGCATATCACCTCTTCAAAAACAAGTCAGCAGTTTTTTTTTTTTTTTTTTTTCAAACCCTTTGCGTGCCTTCGCCGGACAAGATTGGGATTTCGATGTAATAAAAATATCACAGTCTAAAATATCACGCGCTTTTACGATTTTTAGCCGGTTTTTTTTTGTTAAGACTTGACGATGACGGTTACCTTCAGGGCGTAATAGAGACATATTTATGAATTTACTTATGGGAGAATATCCAAAAATAATCAGTATTTTAATTAGAGGAAAGGTTTTTTTTTTTTTTTTTTTTTTTTTTAAGGTTTGTTGCTGTCATTATGTCGCTTGTCTACAAAATATTTTACTATGTCATTTTTAATTAAGATTTTATCATTTATTTTTAGTAACCAATCATTTTATAATTTTTGTAGATTTATATTTAGCAGGACCTTTTAACCAATAGAATTTTAAATTTTGCCAGGGTATTTTATTTAGAATATAAGCCAGAATTTTGGCCAACCCTTTATAATTTGCCATATTCCTAACAAAGATACGTAAGATATCGAAAATTTTCCTTGAGTGGGAAAATTCCTTGATTGGAAAAAAAGGTCTTCTAACTAATCATAATCTAAAAACTATAATATTAAGTGTTGTGACTTGTTTACCTTTATATTTACCTATAGTTACTAGATTTCAACATTAGGGAATTATGGATTTTGTTGGTTTATTGCTGTGGTGTGCAGTCATGCTTGGTTGAACAGACTGAATATTTATCTAGTTTGGCTTCAAAGTTCAGAAATTTTGGCTTTTCAAATGGATGTGAAATCTTATCCTAGAGCAAGTTTGAAAAACTTTTGGATTTGATTCGACACACACACCCTTGCACACCTAACCAAACCTCTTTTACAATGATCTGCTTTAAAATATGAATTACTTTTATCCAAATGTGTTTTTTTGTTGAAAGAATCATACTTGTATAGCATAGTTATCATTTGATTAATAAATTTTCTGTTAAATTATATATTTTCCTTAGTATTCTTTAAGATGGATATAGATGATAAACTAAATAATTACTATACAAAAATGAAGAGATATTTTCATAGTCATGGCCGCGTCAAAGACTTTGTAGGACACTCTGCCAAAGTAAGTAAGCTTTATCTTTATCTTAAAATTTTTTTTTCTCCCTATAATTATACATAAATAATTTGAGGAAAAAAAAACTTATGGCCTCACTTATTAATAAATTTATTTGTTTAAGACAAAGCAATATATGTATTATATATGCACTGTATTTGTATTTTATATCGATAGCATGAAATATAATTTGATTAATCGATTGATTGTTGATTTTAAATACAACAGGTGTATGCATTTCCCTTCCATCTCTAATTTTCAGCTATATGGCAAAAGGCATATTTATTTTCATTTAGAAAATGAAAATAAATATGCTCTGAAGAATTCATGACTTAATATATGTAAATGAATTTATGCCATATGTTTTTTGGACCCATGCGGTGAAGGTACTATGAATTCAGTGCTGTTCACCTACCTGTGTTAGGTCTCAATTTCCACTCATTACTTTTCAGTTTTTTGCATTAAGTTACGAATTTATAAAGCAAGTGAAGTGACAAAACATTTTTGCCTAATTTGGTGTAAATTTGGCAAAGATATACTTAAAATCTATATTTTTCGATTTTTCTCTGAATCTACTCATTAATCCTTTTTGATTTTTTACATGAAATTAAATTTAATGGATGAGAAATAAATCGCTCCTCCCAGATTTTCTCTAAAATTCTTAATTTTGCTATAATCAAGGTAAACGAGACAAAAATCATCATTTTCATGTTTTTCTTGAAATTTCATTTATTTTATGTTTTTTGTATTAAACTAAGAGCTGACAAGGCAAATTATTGTTTGCTCGATTTTTTGGTAAATGAGGCAAAAATCTGTATTTTTTTGATTTTTCTGCAATTATACTCATAAATTTTTTTTAATTTTGTGCATAAAATCAGATGTAAAGCATAAGAAATAAATTGCCTGTTTCAGATTTTCTCAAAAAGTTGATTTATTACTAGAATCTGGATAAACGAGGCCAAAATCTTCTTTTGTGGGTTTTTAAAATGTTTTTAATGAGTTTTGTTGTGACGATATTAGATTTCTAAAAAAAATTTCTTGTTAGATTAATTTTGGAGTAAAAAAGTATTTCCATGTATTTTATTGTATTTAATTTTTGCAACATTATACCCAAGGTAAAAATTTTTATTACCTTATATTAATTTGCACATGTAAATTTATGCCCTCTTTTTATTGTTTAGCACGTACAGACTAGCTATCTCACAAGAACGACCCATTATGCAGCACCTTTGTTCTCTGGTCAAGAACTGCAATGCATAGCAAAATCTATACCTGTTTGTGTTTATACTGACCCAATAGGCAAAGGCTTGGTTATTTCAGTTGATTTCCTTTACAGTAAATCCTCACTGTGACTTTGGAATATACTTTACCCAAAAGTTAAATTTAGCATAATTAATCTCACTGCGAGTCACCAGTCTATTTTTTATCTTTTTGCATGTATTCATGTCATGTTAGCCTGCTTCTCTTAGTGGTTTACTGTGGCAGGTACAAAATTTCTTATATATAAAGATTATTTTATTAAAAGTTTAATTTTTTGTACCTACTCTATATTTTTCTAGGTACATTCTGTTGGATGGAATTGCAATGGTCGGCATTTAGCATCTTGTTCTTTTGATAAAACTGTTAGCATTTTCACACTAGAAAAGGATAGGTTGGTATGTAAAAAAAATTTTTACTTCTTTGTATTACTGCTATTGAATTAAATTATTTCATTTGTCTCTAGTTTGCCATTATTAAAATGTTTATGGATTTAGTTTGTTTTAAATGCTAGATATTAGGTTTCTTTTTTTACTTATTTCACAATTCAGACATAATATCAGATATAAAGCTTTTTTGTTAAATTTTCAATAGGCTAATAAGAAGCAAATCCCTCAAAAAAATTATTTCTTTGCTAAATTTTGACTTGAGGTCGAAACCCAAAAAAACTGAGAATTTCTGAATATTGAAACTATTGAATGTTCTTGTGGAAGTTGATTTTTCTGTACTGACAAAATTTTTTTACTTAGCATCTTTCAAACACAATGAAAGGGCATAGTGATAGTGTTGATCAACTTTGTTGGCACCCTTCAAACCCAAACCTCCTTGTTACTGCATCATGTGATAAAACTGTTAGAGTATGGGACTCGAGAGGTATTTTTTAATTAAAATATTGGAGCAAACTGAAGCTTCAAATTCACACCTGGTCATAAGTGACAATTTATAGCAATTCATGCTAAAAATTTAATGATTATAAATATGAATAAGAGCTCTGATATTTTTTTGAAAATAAACTGTTTTTTTTTAATGTGTATAGTTGATACATTAATATCAAAACGGTGTGAAAAAAGTAAAAACAAACGTCAACTTTTAGTTATAAGACTGTTCATATTTTCCCTGTTGTTTTATTGCTTAAATTTAACTAAATAAACTTGTTTACTTTAGGTATTCATGTAATTTTTGAAATGTAAAATTGTTTTTTTTTTTTTTATTTATTTATTTTTTTTTTTTTTGTCAAGTTAGATTTAATCCAATTGTTACTTATGTTGCAATATGTAAATTGTACCATTTAACTTACTTTAGGTAGTAGTTCTAAATGCATTGACGTAATTACAACAAAAGGTGAAAATATAAATATCTGTTGGAGCGCTGATGGTAAAACGATTGCAGTGGGAAATAAGGTAAATCACAAGGTTGTTGACTGTTGGAAGTTTCGCTATTTTAATTTGTTTTATTTTACTAGAAATCGAACGATCGAAACAAGTTAGGCGCAAACTGAAAGGCCTCCTCCCTCTATGCACAGACAATTTTTAATATATATTCATATTTTTTTGTTTTACTAAACACATTTTAAAATTTAGAATTTAAAAAACACAAAATCCCTACTTTGAAAGCAATGCAGGAAGGCTCAGAATAAGGTTGGGATAGAGAAAGAAACATAGAACAGGTGGAATAAAAGGGAGAAAAAATGAAGGGAGTAGATTTTGAAAAGTACATTTGAAAGGATTGGAAGGAGGAGGAGGAGTAGGAAAAAGATCACTGCTGTTTTTGGATTAAAGAAGGTTCCGGAATATATTACTTAAGTATATTATTTTATATGAAAAAATATTATGTTTAACAATATGATAATCTACTGATTCATTATTTATTTTGTTTAGGAAGATCTCATTACATTTATTGATACTAAAACTTTCAAGATCACTGCTGAAGAACAATTTAAATTTGAGGTATATATTTTATCGAAGATAGCTTCATTCAAAATCTGTTGTAACACAGAAGTTTACCGTTCAAAAACATGTATTAAAGTATGGCATACCTCACAATGTTTTTACACTTTTACATTTAGGTGTTTTGTATGATGTATATTTTCAGTTGAATAACTTGACTCCAATAAAAATACTTTAAGCAGGTGAAAAAAAAAATCAGCTGGTTAAAGGCAAAAATTTTAATTTTCATGTGTTTCTAAAACTCTTTTTATATATGTTTTTTTTTTATCATTATTTTAAGTGTTTAGAAAATAAAAGTAAAACTTTTTTTTTTTTAAATTCAGGAAATACATAAAACTTTGGATAAAATGGTCATATCTAGAAGATTTTTGATATATTGTTGCTTTAGTATTTAGGATCAGTGTTCAAAATTCTGGTGAAATTATGATTTTTCTCGGTTTGATCTTTCATGTAATGTGAAGAAATTTTTACTATATTTGAAGTTGAAACAATTCACAAATATTTAGTGTAACCCATGCTAGCATGGAAAATGGACTTAAAACTGTGCAAAAAGAAGGCTTAAACATCTCTTTCTAATTAAAAATTGCAGTGTTTTAAATTTTTATTAAAAAAATTGTGACAAATATAATTGACCTCAAAATATGATTTTATTTGTGTACCTGTAAAAAAATTTTCATTATAACTTGAATCTATGAAATCATCTAGAATCAACGAATATTATAACATATTTGTCAAACTGGTTTAAAAATAAAATCTGCAAGTGTCAAGTTGACATGGAAACAATTTTTTATATATTTCTAAATTTTAGGAAAACCAAGAAAATCAAGCCGGTTAAGCAAAAAGTTTACCAAAGGTGTATCACGACAACTCTAGCCCATTTAATAAAGGTGTATTTCATCAACTCAAGCCCATGTAGGGTTATGGGTCATTCCTTTAAAAAAAAATTATACAAGATGCATCATCCATGTGTGAACGTTTAAAAGTTGAATTTAAGAACTGTTACATACAACGAAGTGTCTTTAAGGTTTTCGGGAACTTAAGTAATTTTTTTTTTTTTAAGAAAACGGTTTTTAAAATAAGATGCTTCTGAAAAAAATTTTGCTCTCTATTTTGTTGACTAATTTTGCTGTTGTTAAACAGTTGGAAAAATTATATTTGCAGCGTTAGTAATTTTACAAAGTTCGAAGAAATCACATAAAAATCTACAGGGCGTGGCTTTCCAATAGAATAATAAGTATTATAATAGAAGAAAATTGGATCCATACTGCATCAATATATGCACTAATAAGTTACATCTTTTTTCACAGGAAGAGATTCAACTCCGTGATCTGAATATTTCTGTATGATTTAGGTAAATGAGATATCTTGGAATAATACTAATGATTTGTTCTTTCTAACCAATGGGCATGGTTGTATCAACATTCTAAGGTAAGTGAGAGTCTCCAGTTCTACAAAAATAATCGCAACATTTGTTTTTTAATAAACTTTCTTAAAGCCACGCATTCACTTTAACTACTCTCTTTTTGGAAACAAATATATTTGCATTTATTTAGTTATTTATTGTTTACATTTGGTTTTCATATATAACTTTTTGCCTATGTTTCCACCCTAATAGGATCTGTAGTATATTTTTCTGTTATAGACTGTTTTTCAACTTTTACTTCTTACAGCCTTTTTGCAGGTCAATATTGAAGGCATATTTCATAATAGTCTTTTTTTTGTTGTTGTAGCTGTTTATTTGATTATTGTCAAAAAAAAAAAAAGGTGCGAAACTTTACATTTAATGTGATATTTTTTAAAAACTTAAATATATTTTTTTTAAACTTTGGCATTATTCATTGTATTTGAGGTTTTAGGTAACTATTTTAAAATATCTATTTTAAATGTCTGAGAGCAGTTCTTTTCGATTTTACCTTTTAGAAGGTCATTTTGGTTCATAGCAACCAGCAAATATATATTTAATAATGATTCTTTTCTTATAACTATCTGTTTGCCAGATCTGACAATTGGCTGACAATTTACAATAGGGGGTATTGTTTACATTTTTAGAAAGGTCTTTGCGCTCTTACCTTCATCTGTCGCTCACTACCAGTTATCTTAATTCAATGTTATTTCATTGTTCTTTATTGTATAATATAACCAGTAATTTACATTGCTGGATAATTTGTTTATCAAATTTATTAATGTTTTTCAGAGTTCATGCAAAAGAAAATACTGGGAAGTTATGAAATTAAAGCTAATTCAAATATTTTTGAAAAAATTATCAATAATAACTAAATAGTTTTTAACCATAGTTAAAACAATTTAACATATAAATCAAACAACATCTTTAGTCCATTTGTACCCAAATTCTTTGAATTATAATAACAGCCTAAATAAATTTCTTGATCCCATTAAAGTTTGAGTTACATTGTTTTACTGTATATAACATATTCTCCCATGTGGAGAATATCAACCCAGCATTTTTAAGTTTCCTACACATCCAAGCTAATTTCGGATAATATGGGCACAGGTTCTCAATTTGAGTTTTCACATGGAGATGTTAATTTAATAAATTAAATTGCTCATTTAGCTATCCTGATTTGAAGCAAGTACAAACACTCAACGCTCACCCCGCAAACTGTATTTGTGTGAAGTTTGATCCAAAAGGAAGGTTGGTTCAATTTATATTTGTTGGTTTTGACTCTTCAGAAGGGCATCTCATAATAAAATTTTTATGTGCTTTCATCAATCTTAGATTATTTTTCTTTTTAGAGGTATGTTAACCCTATTCATTTTGGAGATATATACCTATTCGTTGTGAAGATATATACCTCTATTGTGGAGATAAATATTTATTTGTTGTGGAGATATATACCTACTGACTTTTTCAGTTCCCATAGAAAAGGTATATATCGGGCATATCAGTGAAAAATGTTCATTGCGTTAAAGTGTATGCATTATATTATCATGTTTTCATAATAATCACCTTCTTATTCAAAATAAATAAAGGAAAAACCAGAATTTAGGCATATTAATCCATGTCATTTTTTTTTTAATTTTAATTTTTGTACCAAATTGTAAGACATAAATAAAATTAACCCAAATTTTCTATATTGTAATTATTTGGTGTTGAATATTCTTTAATGATAAGTCTTTAAATTATGTTCACCATGATAGTGTTTGTATTTTTAAGGATATTATTACACTGTGCAGTATTTCAATTAATTTTATGATGGAGGAATTAGAGATTTATAATAGCTATATTTACCAGGGTGGTAGACATCCTTTTTTGTCCAAATAAGTTTGTTTGCTAAATCAGACTGTTGTTTTTTTTTTATTAAATTTAACTTTAAAAAGGTATTTTCCAAGCATGTTTAAATATAAACTTTTTTGGAGGAATAATGTTTACACTTCAGTTATTCATAAAAATTTTCATGGCAGAACTTTAGTCAAACTTATGATTTTTTTTAATAATTATCAAAAAATTTCTAGTTTCTAATTTTATCTTTTTGTATTACTTACAATTTAAATTTTATTAGTATTACGGCCTTTATTACACAGCTTTAATGTTTTATTAATTACTCATTCAGCACCACGGTAAAACATCAAAATAACCAGGCCCGAAAAAAATAGTCTCAACAAAAAACTACCAATGTTAAAATAAACATCAATATCTTGATGAAGAAAGATCGAAAACATATTATATATCATTTTAAAGATAATAAAAAGGTCAGCCTTTATCAGATGATATTGACTCGAGTCTAAAGAAGAAAAAAAAGCTGATTTTGCAAATTTTGAAAATATAAAACAGATTATTTCCAGTTTTTGATCATGTCAAAATATATTAACATCTTTAAATTCATATTTATTTTTCTTGAATAAGTTAGTAAGAGTTCCATTAATATACAACATGACTGTGTTTGTTAGCGAAAATCCTTTTATGATTTGAAAATTTCAACACATACTCAAACTGGGGAGGAAAAATAGTGTCAACAATAAAATCATACTTGTTATAAAAAAAACATCAATATCTTGCTGAAACTTAAAACATCTTAAAGTATCTGTTTTGTGGTTTGACTAGTTATTTTGAGCAGTGGTGGTTAATCTCTGAATCATAAAGTTTTAGCATGATATCAGTAAACAAAAATAAATAAAAAAAAAAAGACTTTAAGAATATTTAAACAAGTGTTAACCTTTATTAAATAAAATAGATGGAATTTATACATCATTTTAAAGATAATATAATTCCCTATTTTTTACCCAATTTAAAATATTATTTACAGCCTCTTTATTTCTAATACGATTAAGAACCAGATAACTTTTCTTAGACGCCATATTTTCACCTACTTTCTGCTGCTAAAAATGTCTGGTATTCAAATTTATTTATTGGACCCCCAGCTTGCCAGGTGGGGCCCTATAAATTCATCTCTGTCCTTCTTTCCGTCCGTCCATAACACATTTTTCTCAGTATCTGTTCATTTTTTTTTTTCTGAAATCTTGCATGATGATAGGGGACTATAAATGATAAGTTGTAACAAGGCTGGGTTTTTCTGGAAAATTCTTGTTTCAGGGCAATAGGTCCAATTAGTTTAGAATATGTTTGCCTGGGATAAAAATGTCTTGTCTTGTTACCTTTAGTCTTTTCATACTACAGGTAATAAAATCTGTTTCTCTATCTGCAAAAATTTGTATGACATTGACTAATTGAATACATGTAAATTGGAATTGTTTTTACTTAATAAAAATTAGGATTGTCTTGTATATAAAAGGCAATAACTTAATAAGAATAATTATATAAGAATAATTAATTGTAGGCAAGATTCCTCATTAAAGAAACAGCAATAATAACATTGGAATGTTTTATTGACGTTCTTAATGTCAATTCAATCACATGTATCTATAATTAATATGGTTGTTTGAAACAATTTTTAAATAGACTAATAATATTAAAGTACTGCCATGTATTTACTGTAAGCTGTTTGTGTGAAGCATAGTAAAAATCTAATTCATACTAAACATAGACCATAACAAAACACTCAGTATTACATTACGTTAAAAATACTTTTAATAACAGCATCTCGTTTTTGTTTTTATTGAAATTTTACATGATAATGGGGGAGCATAAATAATGAGTAGTGACAGAGCCGGATTTTTCAGAAAAATTCTCGCTTCAGCAGGGTATTAGGGTATTAAAAATTTGCATTTTTTTAATATTCTTGAAAACCGTTCATTAGTTTTCTCTAAAATTTTCCATGATATTAGTGGACTATAAGTGATGAATTGTGACAGAACTGGATTTTTCTGAAACATTCTTTTTTTAGGGTAATAGGCCCAAATATGGCCTAAAACCATTTTTTAAATTTTCTCTGAGTCTGTTCACTGGTTTTTCAGACATTTTGCATGTTATTAGGGTACCGTTGATGAACAGTGACATATAGATTTGTCAGGAAAATGTTTATTATTTTTATTTCTATACATTATTTTATTTGCATTTTTTACAAAAAGCGGGTGTCCAGTAGCTGCTTAGCACTTAGTTTTATTGAAAACTACAGTGTCATGCTCTTAAACCTTTTGAATTGACTTATTTATCTCTTAGTCCTACTCATCAAAAATTTTTGGTTTCCAGCCATGCTATTTAGATTTATTATTGTATTTATAATTGCTATTTATAAAAAAGCTGTTGTGACTGGCCCCTGGTTTTTTTTTGTAACGTACCACGAGCCACTCACACTGGCTTCCTGCATCGAATGAGTTGAAGTGAAAATTTTCACAGAAACTTAAAAATCTTGATTAGTATTTAGTAAAATTCAATTTATAAGCTTGAAATCTCCTATTATTCTCCATTCGCAAAAGTTTATAACAATTTTATAATTTTTACTTTAAGGTGTGGAAGTTCTACTTGATCAAACCAAATTTCATGCATTTCATCCAAAGATTGCTTTTAAAGTTGTTTTTTTTTTTTTTTTTTTTTATTTTTTTTTTTTTTTTATTTGAAAAGGTAAATTTTCTGTTTAGATACTTTGCCACTGGTAGTGCTGATGCGTTAGTTAGTCTCTGGGATTTAAATGAATTGTGCTGCGTCCGCTGCTTTTCCAGGCTTGAGTAAGGCAAAGTTTGTATTGATGCTACCTCATTTAAACTATTACTTAATGGTTTTCATATAGATTAACTTTTGCTGGTTTTAGCATTTCCATTGAAATTGAATTTGATTAAATTATCATTAATTTTCTTAGCTGCAAAATATATTTCTATTTTTCAACTCAACCATTTTGATAGTTAGATAATAGTTATATAAAAACTACATGCAAAATCAAAAGTGACGTATATATGGTCTCATTACAATGTTATCTCACTCTATACTAACTTCCCAATCAATGAAAACTTGTTTTCATCAAAGACATTGAAAACGATACTTCTATAAACGACAGAACGCCAATATGTCCAAAAGAATAAAATAAAATTAAATTCCTACTAACCAAAAACTTGGTTTAAATTTAATAAGATACTAATAAAGTACTAAACAAAATTCACCAAAAAATTTAATTTATTGTTGAATCTAATAGTAACATTTGTGTTACTTGTCACGCTAACATCTCTCTTTATATCAAAGTCTATTGTAAACCAACTCACACTGGCCAACATCTAAAATTCACTCCTATAGTTTAAAATATGTTAAAGAAAGCATCATCAATTCCTTATTTAAATGTGTCAAGGACATAACCACTAATCTGAAAGACCTTGAAAACAAACACAAACATCTCGATACCGTACTGACTTCTAGCAACTATCCTAAAGATTTTATTGCGTACAAAAAAAGAAACTTTATCCCAGCAAATTTATCAAATTTTATTAAACGTGAATAATGGCGGGAAATTATCGAAAGTCAAACTTATTAAAGATCACCATCAAAGACAGGGCTCTAAGCCTCTAGTTTATTTATTTATGGTAAATAAATAAATTAAAAAAAAAATAAATTAATGAATAATTAAATTTTAAAAATAAATAAAATGAATGAATGAATAAATATATTTTGGATTTGATTTTTTTTTTTTTTTTTCTTTGAATGATCGGATCTAAGTTATGTGATATTTCAATAAAGCGATCCAATTTAAATTCTCGTTCTGCTGCCACTACCGACTGCATATTTTCGAAATCAAGAAAAATAATCTTTTCCAGATATAAAAAAAATTATTTTTGTTTTTATTCTGCAGAAAATAATACAAAGTATAGTAAAGTATTTACATTTTCTTTCGCAGACTATATATATTGTTTTGGTAGTAAAACATGTTCACGGCTGAAAACATCACATTTACAAACAATGAAGTTTTCTTACAATGATGTGAATGGATCAACCATTCGAGTCCATTAGAATTAAATGTAGAATTTTCTATATGTATATTGTATCGTTTCTGTTATCTAATACTTTACCAAGGAGCTTCTGAAAGATGTATTTATGGGTAAAAACGTATTTTCAGCTATTGTTATTACCGACAGTTTTTTTATGGTATTATTTTAAATATGCAGACTGGCCGACTCTATATTTATTGCCAATTCACCTGCAGAACAAGAAATTAAATTGGTTTCGCCTTAGGCTTGTTTGTGATAGCTTTTTGTGCTAAAGTTATACCATTTGCTTACTTGAAGTGTGTTTTGAAGCGGCATAGAAAATTTAGATAGTTTTGTTATCCCTTTTTTTTTATAATCCAAAAGGATATACTTTAAATAGACAATCTTTTTTGTTTTTATAATATTATTGTTACTTTGACATGTATTTTGATGTATAAAACTTAGTTGCAAATTTAGGGAAAGCATTTTATTAAAATCAGATGGCTAAAAAAATAGCTAGAAGAAAAATGGCTATGTTGAACTTGCTCTTTTAGATGAAAATAATGTGGAGACTGAGTGAATTGATGAAAAAATTCTTGAAAGCATGGATTATATGAGTGAAATTAAGGTCAAGTTAGAAGTCAAATTTGAATCTGATTGTTTAAAAAGATGTAATAGCCCTTCTTTAATACAACAGTGTAGAATCCCTTCGCTAATTGTCCCTTGTTTAGTGGAAATACCTTAGATTGGCTTTTAAGAGCAGTTTTCAACATCGACTGTTATTAGTAAACAAATTTCTGAGACATAAAAGTTTAATCTTTTGATAAAATATTCATGTAGTTTTGCTGTCATGACTGTGTCAGGTTTGTTTGTGTCAGGATATTATTATATCTGCTATTCAAAATCTAACTGAGCCAATCACAATATAGCCAAACATGTCTATTTTCTTTAATCTATTAATGAGAACACGGTTAAGAAAATCACATAACGTAGATTCATGTGGATATTGTTTCATACTTTTTAGCAACACTGATAAACACAATAACTTGCAAATTTTCTAATGTCATAAATGTTGTGTTGTTTTATTTTCAGCTGGCCTGTGAGAACATTGAGTTTTAGCTATGATGGTAAGCTGTTGGCTTCTGCATCAGAGGATTTATTCATTGACATAGTAGGAAAATATTTTGTTAATTTTATTTGATTTTCATTTAGCTAAATGATCAAATTTAAAAAAATAATAATAAAAAAAGGATGATAAAAATATTTATAATAAAAATATAATAAATAAATGATAATAATATAAATATAATAAATGTCTATAAAGAAACATTTTCCACCACATACATGCTAATGATTTTAAATGAGCTTAATTTTTTTAACTCCAGCCAGAAGCAGGTTTTCTTCAAAAACGTCGCAGCGATACATTGTTTGATATTAAATTGAATTGTTTGATATTAAATTATCTGAATTAATTATTAAAATAAACATTTTAACACAAACCTTCAATCCTTTAACTGCGACAGGGTTTCGGAAATATTACTTTGATATCCTTTTCTAATATTTTTATGGCTAAAGAACTCCTAATGAAATTATGTAATTTACTACCACCAATATTCTGTGGATAAAGTGCTCATATGAATTGCTGCAATGCTTTTTTGTCACACACTGTTAACAAAACACTTTATTTTATTAGACATACCATATCATGCGCCAGATAAACCTAGCTCTTATCTTTTTTCAAAGAATGGTTAGATTTAAGCAGGCTTATCTAAATTTTTAGCATATATTAATTTTTAATTGCCTGAAATAAGTTAATTTTTTTGCTTTGACTTCAAAATTGTGTCATTTTAGCTGCCAAAGTATTAAATTTTTATTCATTAAACCCAACGTCAGCGATAAAAAAACTCACAGTGTAGTGTGCAATTATCCAATGGCTGATGAATATTTGCAGCTTTGATTATAGTGTATTTAGTGTATTTTTGTTACTGTTAGTGAGTTGTCCTTCTTTTGTTATTTGTTACTGTTAATTCCAAGTTGATTTATCTTAGGGAATTTTGGTGATTAAATTTGAACAATCCATTGAACCACATAGTGAAAAAGTGTCTTACGACTCTGCTCAATATTTGTTTATTTCAGGCAATGGTGGAAACTGGTGAGCAAGTGTGTGAGATTTCTTGTACGACACCGACATTTACTGTTGCATGGCATCCTAATGAGTATTTACTTGCATTTGCTTGTGATGACAAGGTATTTCTTCAGACTAGATTTATTCACTCAATTTGTTAAATTATAAGTTTATTCTTGCCATAAATATATGCTTATTGTTGAAAATCCTGCTGACAGAAATAAATTACAGCCCTCTGAATTTGCTTAAATATCGAAAAATAGTCACGAATAAATTGAGAGGCATTACTGTGCAAAAATATATCACGTAAAAATTGAAATTATTTCAGTGAATCTTTCTGTGCCTGAAGCCGTTGTGGTCTTGCGAATCACTCATGTCCAATCTTTGTTTTTTTAAGAAATTGTTCATTACATTTTTTCCCAAAATTTTTTGAACTTTTTTTTGGTCTATTGCTCAGATTTTTAACTGGTCAAATTTATCAAGGAATTGTGTTCCTCTTGCCGGAATTTTTGTATGATGATAAATATTTGTGATTTTTGGTATTATGGGAATTTTTTCTCAAAAAAATACTTAATCGTTTTGCTGAACTTTTAGACTTTTTCATTTTTGCTCTCAAAAAAATGCCTTGATTCTCTCAAAATTTTATAATGTACATGCGTTTTTAAACGATATGTGTACAATGTATGCATGCTTATTGAAAGTATCTTTGGATTCATACAACAACCTGTTACAAATTTCTAAAATATTTTTAAAGTATATAAAATTTCAGTTTTGTCGTACTGGGTTATTATTTGGGAGGGTAATTTCTACCAAACATGATCCTAAGACATTTAAGTAAATGAAATATTTATGATTTCTCTATGAGCAATTTTATGTTGATTAACTTCCTCTCTTGCCTCTAGGACAAGCACCATGACAGGGATGCTGGAACTGTCAAACTGTTTGGTTTACAGAGCTCGTAAAACTTCATCTCCGTGTAACAATATTGCATGCTAACATCAGTATCTGTCACTCAGAAATATGATGGCTGATAATGCTTACTTCAATGATTACCCCTAAGACGGTTTGCTCCAATGAAAGCTGGCTATAATTGAATTCATAGAAAAAAGATGCAAAATGTTGTATTTATTCATAGTGACAGTCACATGAGATTGATTTAATATGTCTTTAATTAGATCAAAAAAACGTTTATATTTTATCTGAATCTAAAGATTTCGTTTCTTAAGAAAATGTTCTGCAGTGTGCTGTGGCATTAACAATTTTATGATTGTACTGATAAAAATGTATTAACGACTTTTTTTTTTTTCTTTTTTTTTTTTCCTACTAAGATTCTGTTCTTCTAAACATATTAAATGGTGAATTTTTTCGTACATAAATCTTTGCGAAAATCGATCTTCTTGAATAGCATCGAAAAACGGTGATACACAAAAATATTTTCCTAAAAAAAAAAAAAAATTATGTAAATGAAAACTGCCACTTGGCATGCATGTTTTTAATTCATTTTATTTTTTAGAGCGATAGCTCGTATAAAAAGTAAAACTCATTCAATTGTAAAACTCGTTTGTTCGCATTGTTTCTAATTATGGCAGAGGAACATCAAACCAAAAAATCCATAAATAAGAATTTCATTAGCGATAAAAAAAAATTCTTATTTTCTCAAAAATACTTACCTGCCAGTGTAATCGAAATCTGTCTTTGTAATGATATCGTAAAAATATATATATATTTTATTTAATTTCCAGTTTGATTCATACCAGGTATTGTCCATATACATGAAGTTTGTATGTCAAGTGCTTAAATTATTTGTGTAGAATTCACTAAATTCAAAAAAAAAATCGTAAAAAGAAATCATAAAAATGTTTTCTAAAAAATGATGTTGGTCCTTCTCTGGGTGTGGCAATTGTCAAAAACGTTATGCATTTTATGATGGCAAGCAAGTTAAATTAAAATCTATACATCTTAATTATTTAGAAGCGGCTTGCGGCATGTCTCTGATGCCATAATCATACTCATCGAGTATTAAGGAAGAAATCATTGTTTTAAATCACTCCCAAGATTGCTTTATCCAAATTTTAGACTTCAGATTTGACCTGATAAAATTAACCTAAAAGGAAAAAAATTTTTTACTACCTTATCTGCCATCTTTTTCACTGGAAACCCATAAATTTCATGATTTTTCTTTCTATAATTAGCACATATAATGAGTTTTTTCACATATATGACCATCTGCTAAATATTTTACAAATGCGCCTATCGTTTATATCTTCTTATACAGTCTTACATCCATTTAACATGGGTTAGATGGCAATAATATATCTGGTATCTAATATGCATTCGTGATTTTATCTAACTGTTTAATTTACGTTTAGCAAATGTTAAAAATGTCACATAGTATTTTTTCAAGAATGTTGAATCTTACTGTATCAAACTGTTCACACCAAATCCGTTCTTATGCAGTTCCAAAACGAAAACTCGTGAAAAAGGAATATTTTGTGTACGAGAAGAAGATGAAATCAAGATATAAAGCCAATCCTTTTCCCAGGTATTTTTTTATATTAAAAGCCCTTTTAATTTTATACCCTGAGTGATATATTGATAGATACTTCCACATTTTAATTCATACTGTATTTAAGGCAAAGATACTTAAGGTAGTTAAATCTCTATGATCAAATTCGCCTTCAGTTTGATTGAGCCCATTGAAAAGGAAATGCCGTACTATAAGTTCATTTGTATTTCCACAGTAAAATTTTCTTAAAATCCGCTCTTTAATTTTTTCTAAAATTTAGTATGTTAGCAGAAATTTTTAAATGCAGAAAATTGACTGACGCTGATTTAAAAAATTAATGATAAATCTTGTTTTTTTGTACTGAGTCAAAATATGCTAAAATACAGCCACTTTTTTAAAATCAACATTTTTAGGATTTATTTGCAATCCGTTCATTAAGTTTTTTTTGAAATTTTGCATAAATTTAGAAGACCGCGGAGATTTTGACCCATATGGTCACCTGTCGAAAAATCAAGTTTGAGGTCATTTTTTATGGTTGGCTCGCAAAAAATTTTTCAAATATTCACAATTTAATTTAAAACACTAAAAAATTCTTTCTTTTCCTTTTAAAGTTTTAATTATTTGAGAAAATATTATTTTTAATAAATTGAGCATGACAGCCTAACTCTTGTTAGGGCGAGCATGTTTGAAAATACCTGGTAAAGGCCACTTCATCTGCACTTTTATGTTTTACAAAATTTTCGCTCTGATTATACTAAAACTGTCGATTTTTTTTATAAAAAAAATTTTTTTTGCTATTATATTGGGCTTGCCAACCACCTTGTACATTTTTTTTGTGCGAGGCAAGATGTTTGATCATGCCTTAAAATAGCTCCCATAACGGTTTTTTATAAAGCTGCCGATTAAGCTGAAATCAGGAAACGATATTTTAAGCATGAAGCTTTATCTGGTTTTTCAAGTATTTTTTTTCAAAAGTTTTTAAGGATTTTTTTTTATTTTGCTTTTTTCTCTGTTTAATCTTTTTCTAGATTTAGATTTTGTAGTCCTTAACCTTAGTTTACTTCAGGGGTTAGATATTTTCCTAAAATTTGACAACATGATGGTGACGTAACTTTAAAAACCGTTAATTCGTAATATTTTATTTCATTGAATGGTTTTCCAATTCCCATTAGGATTGAGGGTTGAGGGATCTCACAGGTTAATTATGGATACGCTAATTCCTTACCAAATTTTGGATGATTTGACTTTGACAATTAGAATTCACTTATTCCTTTTACTCCATGGTTTAAAATTTTACTCTATTTTTACATTATCAGATTTTTTTTTTTTTTTTTCAGATGATTTATTTTTTGTGTCTACCGTAAATTGTTAAGATGTTTTTGTTTCTGATAATTTTAGAATGTCGAACATTTTGAAATTGGTTTCGAGCCCTAGTGTAAATTGTGTTTGAAAATGTAATTTTTACAATTTCTCAGTAAAATTCATTCGGTTCATTTTTTTTCTCAAAAATTTAAATTTCAAAAATCCTTAATGGTAGCTGCTTACCTTTGTTTGAGTATTAAGCGTTTTTTTGTCTTTCAATGTATACAGGTTGAAAATGCTTTTGCTCGAAGATGTCAATAAAATTGGTATGAAAGGCGATGTTGTTGAAGTAAAACGGAGCATCGGACGCAACAAACTCATACCTGGAAAACTAGCATTGTATGCAATACCAGAGAATCTTCTTAAACACGGGATTGATCCAGCTATTTTAAAAGAATCGTCTGGTACCAAAGTTCCAAACAATGTAGTAGGGTATTTGAAAAAACATCCAATCGAGTTTTCTGTTCCTTCTATCACAAATGATTTCAAAGAATTACTAATCACTCGCCACGATGTTGCCGAGTACTTTTATAGGCACGGAAATTTAATTGTTCCAGTACATTGCATAAAAATAACGGACACTGATAATGATATTATTACGGATTTTGGGGAATATATTGTAGAAATTACGATTAATAATCATTCCACTATAGAGGTTCCATTGAATGTCATTCAAAGGGAAGTAATTGAAGATAACACTTCCTAATTTTGATATATATATTGTAGGGCATTTTTTGTTCTTAATAACAGAATTTTAAAACACAACATTTTATTTGTGGGAAGTACTCAGTTCGTAATAAGCCTACTAGGTACACCTACTAATAAATGACAACGTAATTATAATCAGAAATTCTAATTATGTTCCTTAAATTTAAGCAATTTTATAATCACGCAGTTTTGATAATACCTTAAACATTTAATGAAAGATAACCTCTCACTTAAAACGTTGTTGCACTTTTAATGAAACTTAGCTAATAATGGACTAAAAAGACATAAACCGGAAATATACGAAATTTGGGACAGTCGTAAATAATTTTGCGAAGTCTTTAAAAGGATTTTCAGACAAAAAAAATGCGACGTCTATTTTAATTAAATTTCAATTAGTTTTTTTTTTTTTTTTTTTTTTTTTTTTTTTTTTTTTTTTTTTTTTTTTTTAGGCAATAAACATGTCTATTGTAATAACTTTTGTCAGCGACTCTATGTATATAACGAGTAAATGTATATACAACTATTTCTGCCCCGTCAACATTTGCTATTTCTACGTCAAAAGTTTCTTGTTTACGTTTTTTTCCATGATTCGCAGTCTAAAATAGTATGGCTTCCTGTTCAACTCCTTTTAACTCTAAGGTTTTTGCCACTAATTTTACTTTCAGTGAACTCTGAAAAAGAAAATTATATTTTAAAACTAAGATAAAGCAAAAGAAACCTGAAGTTATTCTAAATATATTTAATTTTGACAACTCAATGAAATTAAGTTAGATACCGTATTTTCTTGAACGGAAGCCGAGTTTATTATTTTCGAAAGGGTAAGCTGAAGCCGCAAATGGAAATAAAAACGTTTTCACGAAAAAAATCGTTTCTCTGCCATAGACATTCGCAATTGATTATCACAATCTATATAAATGTTTACACTTGATTTCTATTCTACTTGCAGTACAATGGCTTCATATAAATGAAAACATAAGCTCTGTTACTCGAACTTAATAGAATCAAGTTTTTCTTGGGGAAAAATACAAAAATGAAAACTAAGTCTCAAAAAAGAAGAAAAGCTGGTCCGATCGATTAAAACATTTAGAAAAAGAAAGAACATTCAGAGGAAAACAAATTTACCTACTAAAGATCAAGATGTATCTATCCCATCTGTTTCTCTGAACACTGTTTTGCTATTCGCTTCCTCTAATAACTTTAAAAAATGCTATACCAGTATAGTTAGCTGATGCTGGTGTTGCCATTGGCACTGATTTTTATCAGTCTTACGATGAACTTATTAATGATGGAAGTTGAGATAGTGTACTAAGTTTGAATAATTGTTTTATGTTGGTTGACATTTCAATGTTACATTCGTTAGCGTTTACATTGAAAATAGTGAAAGGGGTCATTTAACCCCAGGGAGGCGTCAACGCATTCTTTTATAAAATACAATAAAAACATGAAAAGATAAAAAAAAACTAAAAATTTATATAAACTGGAGAAAACAATAAGGGATTAAATATAAGCAAATAATAATGACAAGCATCATTTGCCCAAATATGGAAAATACTGAATTGACAATAAAAATTATATTATCAAAATATGAAAATTTAGTTAAATGAAAGATTTATATGACGTATTTGGATAAAAGTTATTCTAGGACTCAATTAACGACACTAGGATAAAGTTAGTTGGGTGACAATGATAGAATTTTTTGTCTAATCGTTTTGGGATTAAGTGATCTCTCCAGTAAATTACGGATGCGATAATGTTTTTAAACAGATCTTTTTTAGAGTAGCTATAAAAATCTGCAGATAAAAAAAATTAATATATCGTCATCAAAAGAGCTAATCTCTTGTGAAGTTTAAGACCTGTGATTAACCCCTTTCAATTTCCAATTCATCCGGTGTGTTATTAAAATTTTTAATGATATTACAGCTGCGAATGACATTGGAAATATATTTGTTGATATTCTTCTCCCTCTTTACCAAACCTTTTACATTGGTACAGTTTACAGTCCACATCATAATCAACAATTTTTTGACCCTTTAACCCACACTTTGCACCAAATTTATGAGGATGGAAAAGGTATATTTATTATAAGAAACCAAATGTTAATCTTTTTCATAATAATAACAATTACATCCTTGACAACAGAGCTCTCACTCAAAATGCGCTTTTAAATAAGTATGGTGAATGTTGTTCTGCGTAGGGTCTTATACAACTAATTAAGGATCCTACAAAAGAAATATCAGCCACTTCGTCTTTATTAGATCACTAATATTCTCTCAAATGCTTCTGACTGGATCACCCAGCAGAGATCACTTGAAATTTCTCTTTCTAATCATCAAACAGTCTTCTGTACCCGACAAATCACTAGGTTTAGACCAAATACTAAAGTATGAGCAGCTATAGTAAGAACTTGTTAAATGAAAATTTAAGTCAAGCAAATTTTGATAATGTTAACTTTGCAGATTTTTCACAAAAGTTTGAACAAACTATTGATAATATACCCATCAAAATAACTAAAATAAAAAAATAATTTTCAAGAATCATTTGGTAAATAAGTTGTAGAAAAAATAGCTATAAGACATAAATTGTATAAGCAATTTAAAAGGACAAAAACAGATGCAGGGAAGGAACCATTTAGCAGAACTAAAAATTATGCTCTTGGAACTATTAATAGACTTTATGAAAATATAGGCAGACCTAACTAAAATTCTTTGGATAACTTTGAAGGATATAGGAGTTAAAAAATTTTTAAAAAAAAACCCCCATCCCCACAATTCAATTTTTCTTTAAAGCAAGGTAAAATTATTGAAGGTCAAACTAAAGAATTTATTGAAGAAGAAAACATTTAAATTTCAACCTGGATTTCGAAAAAGCTTCTCGAAAGACATATGTTTATCTTGTCTTCATGACAGAATTAAAATAAGCTTTGAAAAGGGATGTCACACTGGAATGATCCTTATAAATCTCCAAAAGGTTTTTTACATTAGATCTCAATATTTTGCTTAAAAAACTGAAATCCGTGCTTTTTTACAAGAATGTAGTTTTCTGGTTCAAGTCCTATCTCTCAAATAGAAAATCTAGATTAAAAGTTGTTAAAGGACTTTCTGATGAAGTGTTAGTGAAATTTGGGGTGCCGCACGGGTCAATTTTAGGTCCTTTTTTTGTTTTTGCTATATTTTAATGACATGAAACAGCATTTTGTAACATTTTGTTTAAATATGGATAATCAATCGTGCCCATTTTGTTACTTAGCAATATAGAACAAATTGGCTTCCCTTCCTGTTGATATGAAGGCCAGTCATGGTATTCTGTACATGAGTTTAAATTCAGCATACTCAGAAAAATAATATTTATGAAATTTCAGAAAATAATTTTGCATTGGAAAGGTATCATAAAAAACGTAAAAAGGCTCCATTGATTTTATTTTTTACAAAATACACATCTCTCGCACTCCTATTATACAGAATTTCTACGTGGATATAACATTAGTGAAACCTATTAAAAGTAATTTTTTTCAGCAAAATTGTGCAAAAGTTCAAAAATAAATGAATGGTTTGTTAATTTCAACATACATAAAACCGATTTAAAATCTAAAACTCATGTAGTATCAGAACTCTATGAGTTTTTTTTTTTTTTTCTTTCTTTTTTTTTTTTTTTAATTCTCAAAAAATATGTAATGATTGGCCAGCTAGCCTTTAGAATACCGGGTGATTTCAGACTTTTCTTCATTCTAGACGCTGTGGTGATAACTGAAAAGTCATATTTTAAATACATGTACTGTGCCAAAAATCCTTAAATTATCGGATTTTTGTGTTTTAGATACCCTACTTTGACATCAAATTATTAAAAACGCTCAAAGGCTCTGTCAATAGATTTCTAGATTCTTATAATATAAGGGTATTAGAGACTTTTAAACATTTGCTTCTGCGTGAATTAGCTTAGCTTCCACTTCGACCCTCCTTTTACTGGACAAATAACAAAGAAAATAAAATCGTGATTGAATTTCCTATTTACGTCAAAATTAACGTCACGTGTTTCACAAACCTGTGTTTACGAAAAGCAAAAAACAATCGTGTAAGCCTAGGTTTACATGATTACTTGAGCAAAATTTCTTCCATAACAATCTACTCAACTAAAAAAAACTTTATCAAGTGTTAGCAGGGAAGGAATGCAGAAGCACGCAGTTACCAAATATGTCACTGCACCTTAAATTTAAAAAGAAAATATTGATTAAAAATTATAAACCAGGTTAATGGTTCACCAGTTCTGGCAGAGTTCTTAAATAAGCAGCTGTAGTAGATTTTAAGATAAACTTTCAGCAGAAGATTATTGGTATATCTATATAATAAAACGTTAACTAGGCCAATTATGTCAAGATTTTTATATTATGTTATTAGTATCATTCAAACTATCTCATCGTGTGTTACAACGATGAGATAAACATCATGTTTTATACGAGTCATTGTAAAGGGGAAAGATGAAGAATTAATGAGAATATTCCTATCTCTCAAAAGGATGCTACATTTTTGAAAAACACATTGATATAAAATATCTTACCCAAGATATCTGCGCTGTTTTTGGGAACATTCATCTGCCTTCATCACTTATCGCAATTACGTTATAGAAAGACAATCGGATCGAAGTAATCTATCCAATTTCATGATCAATACACCAACCTAATGCCTCTTTAGTATAAAATAAATGTTTGTGATCTGTTTAACACGGTTACTCACAACGCAATTAAAGTTTTAGATTAGTTTTGACAGAATTATGAATGAAAGTTGTCTTTATATCGTAAAATGATCAAATCTTGTTTGTCGTATCATAAGAAGATAAAGCTATTTTAAAGATAAACCCATATGGCTAAACAAAACGATGGAAACAATCACAGCACGTCTGATTCTCTGATAAAATTTGATGAACACGTGCAAACGAAGATTACAATAAATTTATATCAGTTATCATGTTTCCTTCTCTTTCATGTCTAATCATTTAAGACTAACATGTTAAGTAAAGAGTCGTCTAAGTGTTTTAAATCGCATGTCATATCTTAAATGCATTTCGTGTGGCCTAAACCTTTCTGGTACACCCTTTCCGCACATGGGGTTTGCCTCTGAGTACAACTGTTGAGTAGAAGCACCATACCCGAGAACTTTTTTTTCTTTTTTTTTGTCTTAACTTTAATGATAGTTAATCACCTCAAATGCGCATGAAATAAGAGTGAATACCAACTTGTATACAACTATCATATTTACGTTTTAGAAAAGAAATAATTCAAAATTTGAAGAAATAGAAAACCTTTTTCTTCCAACACTTAAGAATTTCCGCACTTAAGGAAAAAATGATGAGTAGAATCTTATCGCTGCCCTATAAGATAAAAAGAAAAATCAAAGATTTTTATAATGAAATAAATACAACAACAACGAATTTTAATTTATATATAGGACAAAGTAATTTGAGAAATAACTGATTATTTCCTGGAAACTTTACAAGAAGATAAAAATTCCTTAATTAATGTCAAACACAAATATAGCTATAAATTAATGTTAAAAGCTAAACAAGATTATTTTGAAGACTATGACTGAAAAAGGCAAAAAAAGCATAGCCCTTTTTATTACATTGCGGTTCTAAGAAGAATTTCAATCATAGGCAGCATTTACACTTAGCTGAAAAAATTATCCTGCGATGATTGCGACTTGATGTGATAAAAAAAAACCTCTGGCGTAGGAAGTTAGTTTGGACTTTTTTTTTTCTTGTCAAGGAAGCCTTTTTAAGAGCTTTGGGTAGTTTTTTCGTGATGGAATTTAAAAACCAAATTTCTTTTCAAAATGTAAATTTGGGTGTTATTTTGCATGATTTTTTTAAGGAAAGATGTCCTCCGAGGTAAATCTTAATTCCTATAAAACACCAGACCCTTTGCATTCATTTTCATAATTGTTGTAAAGCTATTGGTCTCCAATAATTGTCGCAATGTTTTTTATTTCATCAATTCTGACTAGTAGAAGGTTATATATCATATTTGTGCATTCTATTTCTATGAAGTAATATAACATGTTCGTTATTTTTTATTGAATGTGCTTAAAAATAACTTTGTTGGGAAACTAAACATTTGTCGTATGGAGAAGGAAATAAGGTCTATTGCTTGTTTCATAACATTAAAATAGAGCAAAAACAAGGGATGGGCCATGATTGATCCTTGAGGGGACCCACACTTCATTATTCCCTCATTGGAAAGTTCTTTATCGATTTATATCATATGAACTTTAATTTGTCAAGCAGAATGATGTGATCTATTATGTCAAAGGCTCTAAGGAGAAATAAAATCAATCACAAACTATAACGTATTTAAACATAAGATCAAGGAGACATTTCTTTAGATATAGTTCGTAGA
>JAUZNK010008109.1:0-24789 GCA_035046665.1 Euphysa ruthae
ATGTCTGGTATGCCAGCAAAAATATCTACTCTTCTACCAAATGTCTATTATGCTAACAAAAATGTGTATTATGCTAGCAAAAATGTCTATTATGCTAGCAAAAATGTCTATTATGCTAGCAAAAAAACTCACAGATATGGTAAACATTTTTAAGCTTCTAAATAAACAACAAAAAGAACTTTAATCTTATAATTAAAATCATATGGGTGTAAAGCGAAGGTCAAGTTGAAAGCTTTGATTCACCTTTCACGTCATGCTTCATTACCTAGTTCTCAGTATACCGAAAACACCAAGTTATCAATGCAAGTCTTGAGGAACAGATTAAGATTTCCTATTTTAAATAAGGCAAAAGTTCCAAATTATAATGACTACGTATGAATATATGGAAAACATTTTGCTATATGGAAGAGGTAAATGATTTGTGAAAAACAAGGGAACATCCTACATAAAAATTCAATAAAATATTTAAAATGCAATACAACAAATATAATACTTAACAACACTGCAAGATTTTTAATATGTGATGTATAACTTTATAGGTTATCCAGGAACATCATGCTGAAAAGTTCTTCAGGTTTTTTTTATCAATAAAGCAGTGGCTAACCTGATTAAAATTATTTGGACTTTAACACCAAAAAGAAGAATATAATAACAATATTACATACCCTTATTTAAAATTATCCTTGTCAGGAAAACGCAAGCAGCAGCTAAGACTGATGGTTGAACACTAAAAAGCGATGCACCACAACGGTAAATAAAATCAATACGCAATACATTTCTAGTTGAAGCAAGTTAATATACCCTCAGGAATAACTTACCAAAAATGAGAGTCCTCACAAATTTACATACTTGACTCTTAATCATACAATGAAAACTTCAGGTGTGTGTTTAATTAAATTGAATTGATTTGATTTTTTGAAATAAACATTGATAAAAAATTCCTCAAAATCAAAGTTCTTTGAGAAAAATCAAAAAATTCCTATGATCTGGTTCTTTTTAAATTATGAAAAAGTTTAAAAACCATTAAGTTTTAAAGTTTAGCATACGTTGGAGTGGCGCAATGTCCTAACACGTCGGTTTAAAACACCAGTAACTTCGGTGGTATAGGTACGAATCTCCCCACTATCAAAACGTTTTTTATTTCAAATTACAGCCACAAAAACTTGATGCACAAAAAGGGTTAAAAAAAAGGACCATAATTGATAATCAAATTGAATTTCATCTGAAAATTATAGGTATAAATACGAATCCGATAAAAATGATAATTCGTGGCGCACCTGCTGTATAGCCTGTAAAACAATCTCCCCACTATCAAAAGTTTTTTTGATTTCAATCACGATTAAAATTTTAAAAAAACATGATTTATCAACATCATTCAAAAAAAAAAAAAAATGTCTATAATTGATAATCAAAAATGCGTACCACAAGTATTCAACATATAAATAACAACATATAAATAAGAAATCGATTACAATTAATATCGTGGTTATAAGTCTGCTGGAAGGTGGAAAGTTTATAAGTGTGAGCATAGGCTAGAAGATGGAAGGAGTCGTCTCATCCCGGCTTGCATCACACTGTGCCTGTAGGTTTATATGTCAGTTGGTAAAAATATTATAATCATTTTAACGGCCTCTCGAATAACATCCATTACGGATATAAGAATGTATACTATATTTGTTCACAAGGCTTCCATGGGAGTCATCTTGGCCTTTAGCTGGTCCTTAAGTTTGGCTACCTGTGTCAATCGGGAAGCTGCCCAAACTCGGGCATAGTATGGGTTTCGTGTGGTGTAGGGTATAGCTGAGGGTATCTATCTACTTTCTCCATGTCAATCTTACAAGGAACATTTCTTTAATATGGTCATTTGGCCCCATAAATACCACGCAACTCTCACTCCTGTCCTTTGATTATCTCACCGGTCTTGAAATACTGATGTGGCTTTTTAGGATCTCCATGTCAAAACTCGGAGCCACCTTGCCTTAAATTTTTAACCTACAGTGACCCACTTTCCTTTGGGACTGTTGCAGGGACAAACATAACAAACCTATTCCAACTACCATGTGGTGATATACAAAACACAGTATTTCTTTTGAGAGTCCTTACATATTGCCCAGCCATAGCCACTGGCTGAGCTGTCCTATAAAAGCGTCAAAGAGAAATAAGCCATTCTTATTTACAAAAATATTATTGGGTGCAAGAGTTAAGTTTTTTTCTCCAGATCTTTGCTAAGCACCCGAAGGTCCACACTCTCATGGGCTACCTTTAGGACCAAAAGCACCAAAGGTCCACACTCACCAGGTTTCCCATTAGGACCAAAAGGGCCCAGGTCTCCTTTAGGCACAATTGGTCCCGTTGGGCCACGCTTGAAACTGGCACCAAAAGCGACTTTATCGGTCTCTCTGATAGCTATGTGGAAGTAAAACTTCAGGTCGTGTGCACTGCAAGGAGTATCGTAGCTGGTGATAAATCAGCATTTACCAATCTGTTTGCGCACAGTCTGTTTTGGAAAGTTGCTCTAACCAATAGATGTGTCCAACCTTGATGAGCCATGACACCTTCATCAAGCGATGCTAATCATGCTATTGTCGAAAAACACGAACTGGGGTGAGAGTGGTACTGGTCAGCTCGAAAGATGATAGCCAGACACATTCCGAGATAAAAGGTGAAGCCAATACAGGATTTATTGCTTGCCTGACTCTCATGGTATCAGAGGCACCTGTTAATGCTGCACCGACAGTAGCTGTCATGTTTCGCCCGTTCCTGAGGATGATATGACAAAAATAGTTGCTACTGAACGATATGGCACTGTGGTTGTCCTTAACTCAAGCGAAGCCAGAGTTTACGTTGATTTACACCGAAGCTGTGAATGGAGCTGCTATTAGAATTACCTCTGCCCGTTGGTTTGTCAAGCAAGTAGAACTAACACCCGCTGCCACAAATTTTAACGATAGAGGCGAAAGAAAAAGCTCTGTAACCTATGGACAGGACTCTCTTCTACCAGCAACAAGATAAGGGCAAGACCATGTTTAAACTGAAGGAAAAATGGAACAAGCTTCTGCCTAGCCACGTAATTGTAGTTATTTTGTGTGCATTGACGTTCGAAGGAAGGGGACATAACACAAGACCCTAAAACTTTGAAAACTATTGACTGAGATTGTCTTTGAGTCAGTCTTTAGCAGAACAATAAAAGACTCCTGCCACACGAGAGTATTAATCTTATCGACCTTGCAAGCTATGTGGGAGGCACTGCAATTTACACATTTTGACGGCTGATGGATCACAAGGTGCACATTGGAGCCTCACTCATTGAGGGTCATTGTCAATTACAGGAACCTTTGCACTAATATTAGCCTATCCCATCACAATAATTTGCTGTGGTTTGGTCTCGTCAGTTGTAGAGGTGGTAATGAATCGTAGCATTACAACTAACTTCACGGACTTGGTATGTCAAAAATCACGCAGCTCGAAAATTGGGCTGCAAAAAAAAAGGTTCTGTCTTGACAGGAAATGATCTGTGCATCCAAAGTCTTGTAAGACTTTAGGCCGATATGGCCTATCTTTTTTGCATCCCTCACTCAAGCAGTGATAATAATGACTGAGCAATTGTACCGAGACCGGCACGAAGAAGGACAGAAAGCCAGCTTCATGGTGGCCATTTTCCAGTGGACGAAGCATTTTTTGACATTGTTCTACCGATGCTTTTTCAAACTTCATAGCCCCTTCTACTTTATATTTGCTTTGGCATGCTGCTGCAAACTAAGCTTACCATTAACCACGTCCTTGGCTATGTTGTGTAACAGTGTATCAAGGGATGCTGGGGCTGTTTTCAGCACATAATCTCGCTCGTGCTTAGCTCCTCGATCTAGAGTCTCCGTGTGGTGCCTGTGTTTTCGTAGGGAGGATTTAGATAGAGGCATGTTACAAACATATCCATATGCTTGCAAAATGTTCAATATAACATGACTCTTGCTGATGAGCCTTACACCAAAATGTTAGAAGGCGGGTAAAGCAGCAGGATAGATAAAATCACCTGGCCTCTTGCCCACACTATGATAAACGTCGCTCAAAATTCTCCAGAGCTCTTGCGTAAAGACAGAAAGACGACATTGCTTTCTGATATGATTTTTACCACTGGACCTATGATTCTCTGTGTATACACCAGAGAATTACCCAAACTCACTCAACCTGCATGTTAGAGATTGATTGGGCTACTTGAATACACAGCTTCGTTAATTGTAATCGACAATGATGGAAAAGAAACACAAAACCAAACCTTTGACGTCTATAGAGCTTGATATTATTCCAAACAAAGGGTTGATTTAGAAGTAATGTATGGTTTGAACTTGATGGGATTCCAAGCCAAGGTATGGTGATGAAAAAGCACAAAGACCTTTGTGCTAGTCTTGTATTTTCTGCTATCCCATAGGGTGTCACCCAGATCATCGACAGCAATCAACTTAACCTGGAGGGCAGTCATCTCAAGGGTTAACATATCCTCACGTGAGCAACATGTATTTGTGAGCTTCTTGTCAAAGTGTTCTAGTATTCGCAGGCACTTCGGCGCCAACCCAGTACCTGCTCTGGTCATATTTTCCTGAAAGTGATTGACGACATAGCAAACAAAATAATTTATGAACTTGTTATCCTTTTCTGGCTCTAACATTGGATTTGGTTTGCACTGCCGTTGGTAAAGCGACCAAAGCTCAAACATAGACCAGATTGATCTTTTCTCCAAATTTGTGTAGGTTTACAATTACCAATTATATATCTATGCAAGGAAGCGCTATGAGAGCCAAAAGCTCTTCCACATGCGAGTATAAATCCATCCTAGCCTACATTAGTATTTGCTAATTGTTTATGTAGATCAGGAAGGTGTGACTAGAGCTTAAAGACGTTTCCATACTATATAATACTGTATAAAAAACCCCAGTGCCCACCCCCTGATTTAGTTCTGAAATAGTAGACAAGACAAAATAATCACAAATAACACATCCTAACACAAACCTTGAATTTTTTTTCCTTCGTTTATCATTCCACTACTTTAAAAAATTTTTTTGGCTAAATGTAAGTGAGTTTAAACTAAACACTTTCGTGACTAATGGAATACTAGTTTTAAAATATTTAAAATATAACTGGCCTCTAACCACAATAAAATTTATAAAAAAAAGGAAAAATAAAAGGATTTTTTAGCAACATACAAAGCTATAAAAAAATAAAAACATTAACTTCTTAGGAAGATAAATATAACAGTGATATTGAATAAAATTATCTAACATATTTTTTTCTAGCATCACAATAAAATTTTGATAGTAGAAAAATAATATCTTGAAAAAAGTCTAAAATCGAATATTCAGAAATAGGTTTTAAAAACAGCCAAAATGCAAAATTGTTAAAAATATAGGAAAAAATTTTTTAATGAATGAATTATTTTGCCTGGGCCTCAGAAGCAAAAATTTTTGACATTTGGCCATGTGCTTCAATCTTCTCTAAATACCGTACTCTAACTTTATGCAAAACTGAAATAAACAATTAAAAAAAATTCAGATGTTGATTTTTAGGCCTAAACAACATCATCTGAGCATTCCTAGGTCCAGTATCAAGCAATGAAAAATTTTTTAATAACTGGATATTGAGCAAACTAATAAAAGGATATCGAGCAACCTAATAAATGGATGCCGAGAAAACTAACAAATGGATGCCGAGAAAACTAATAAATGGATACCGAGTAAAGTAATAAGTGACTCAGATTAAATTAATAAGTGGTTACAGAGTAAACACATAACAAAGCAAAGAACAGAGGAGCATATTTGAGTTAATTTCTAAGACTGCCTCCTCAACTAGGAATTCAAAAACAATTTACCTAGAAAATCTGACAAAAAGTGAGAAAAAGAAACATAAAAAAATACTTCTACACACAGAAGAGTGAATTATTAAATTAATATACCTTCCAAAACATGTAAACTGCAGAGAAAGATCATGGATGTAGTGAGATAACAACTTAGCTTCACTATCAACCTAAATATATATTGTATGTATATAGATAAAAAAACAGAATCAAACCAAATCAAGAAATTTTTCCAAATGATAGGGTGGCTTCATTATTTTACATTTTTAAAACTTCAAAGTTTTAAAATTTTTTTTTTTTTTTTTTTGTGGTAAATTCTTTTAAAGGAAGTGAGAACTATAAAAGTAGATCCCATATGATGAGATGAAGCTTCAAAAAATAAAAACTTGATTTTTTCCTAAAAACCATGTAAATAGAGTACGATAATACTGCACTTCTCTGAAAACATTAGAGTGTGAAATATTCAAAAATATAAGATAATGTTTTACAGATTGTCATATGAAATCTGAGCAAAACAGAAGCAAAGTACTTGAGAAACCCAAATGAATAATTTCAGATATTATTTTCTAAATTCCAGACCTGCAAATCTGTGTATCTGATTTGCGCAAAGCAAAACAGATTCGCGTTAAATCATGAAACCAAAGTTAATTTTATCAATTTTTCTTCCATTACATCATCATTTACTAATATGAGTTTCGATTACAGCACCAATGCTTTTTTGGAAGTTGGAAACTCAGTGTTAAATTTTCAATGGAATTTATTACTTGCTAAATGATTTGTATCACAGATATATTTTCCCCTTCTTATAGTTGGTTTCATTTACTTATTGAATAACGATTATTAATCAACCACTTCCTTTAGTTTATTATTTTTTAAATATTCAATATAATAATAAATAAGTCTAGGTAATCTACAAAATCATAGCAATGAATTTGAGATTGTCAAATTGCAACGATTTAAAATTATTCACAAAGTTAAGGCTGTAATTAAACCAAACCTCTGTCTCTAAAGTCCATTTTTAGACATAAGCAACATTCCAGAGAATTATCCAGAGACACTGTATTATCTGTACTAATAATTTAATATAATTTTAAAATGTCTCGCTACCCCGATTTTTTTTTTGGAATATTTACTTATAAAAATGTTATGACACTAACTCAAAAATTTATCTTTTGCCATATCTTTCTTATTCATTTCATTTTTCAATACTGATCATCAGACAGCGCATATAAGGTTAGGTAACCATTTATGTTTGCAGTTGTCTTTGTTAAAATTGAAATAGTCAACATAAATATAAAGGTAGAATTTATTTCTATGATTAATTGCATGATTATATCGTTATATTAATTATGATTTTCTTTTGATATCTGAAACGTTATAAGCATGTTAAGATCAACAATTATGTTTTTTTTTTAAATACTAAGACAATTTATTTTAATATTTTGATTTTAAAGCAAAATTTTCTGGTTTTTCAGCAATTATATCTGTAATGAACGTTTTAATTATAGTTTAATACATTCAGAAATCTGGCTATTTGTTTTGAAATTGTGCCACTGAAAAAGCTTTTTCAAGCAATGCTTGTTAACACTGAAATCATACAAAATTTTAACAAATTTGGATAAAATTCAACATGATTTTTTGAACTGTGTCAAAGCCTAGCCTTTGACCATTGGAAAAAAGGAAGTAGTATAGCAAAGATTCTTTATCTCCCAAAAGCGAAACCATATAGATATGGGTTTTCATTTGCAAAACCTCTAAAACAGATAATTTTCAAAAAAAGAAATTTTTTTTGAGAAATAATAGATAAAATTTTGCTCATGTAAAACTTTAAAGCCGAGAATGGTAAATCGTGGTATGCGGCAGAACGGGTAAAAATTTACTACAGATAATTTTGAAAAAAAAAATTAAATATAATAATAAAATAAAATATTCATTTCCTGATTCAAAAAAATATATATTTTCCTTTTTATGTTTGAGAAAATAATAAAAAGTTTAGTAAAATATTTTCTTTTGCAGACTATATACATAATTTTGAGTATATTGGTCGCACCTAAGCCAAGCATTTTCTTTCATGGTTTCCAGAATGAGTCACACCCCTAAAAATATTCATGAGGTTTCTTTTCTACAAATAATTAAATTTTTTACTATAAAAGAGTGAAGAAAAAAATCAAATATCAATTTAAATCACGTTGGGCATTGTAACAGAACCATATACTAAATCACGTTGGACATTGTAACAGAACCATATTCTAAATCACGCTGGGCATTGTAACAGAACCATATACTAAATCACGTTGGACATTGTAACAGAACCATATACTAAATCACGTTGGACATTGTAACAGAACCATATATTAAATCAAGTTGGACATTGTAACAGAACCATATACTAAATCATGTTGGACATTGTAACAGAACCATATACTAAATCACGTTGGACATTGTAACAGAACCATATACTAAATCACGCTGGACATTGTAACAGAACCATATACTAAATCAGGCTGGACATTGTAACAGAACCATACACTAAATCACGTTGGGCATTGTAATAGAACCATATACTAAATCACGTTGGGCACTGTTAAAAGCTTGATTTAAAATTTAATTTGAACAGTAAAAGTTAAATTAAATATTTCTTTTAATATTAGGCAAGAGAAAGATACTGATAAGAAAACAGTGTTTAACTGAAAACAAGAAAAAATATACTTTAGGCATCTGAGGTCTTTTTGGTGCTTTGCAGAATATATCCAAACATTAAAAATTTTTAAATCTCTGCTGAATAAAGTTCTGAAAAAAATTCTGACCTATAGAATATTCAAAACATGGGCATAAGCACATGGACAAAATTCATTTCTTAATTTTACGATTTTATGGATGAGTTCCACTTGATTGGTTTCTTACCCAAAACAAAGGTGATATGCCCTACCCACAACAAAGGTGATATGTCCTACCCACAACAAAGGTGATATGTCCTACCCACAACAAAAGTGATATTTCCTACCCACATTAAAAGCCGGAAAACTCACAGAATGGTGTTATTATTGATAAAACCATATCATAATTATATACCTCAGAGAATGAGTGCAATAAATCTAAGTAGTTCCATGATGTAAGTATCCAAATATCTCCTTTAAAAGCACCAAGGATTTCACCCATCATTCTATGAAGGAAGTATTTTGATCTTTAAAACAATGGTGCAGCATAATCAGCTTTTTTCCACAATATAAAGATTAGTGACTTAAGTAATTAAAATTTTATTTTCCAGCTGTTTTTTCTTTTTTTTTTGTTAAATTTAAATAACCAAAAATTTTCAGAAAAATTCCAACTGTTGATAAATGTAACTTGTTGTACCTGGGTACTAATTTCTAACTCTAAAATGATCAGAGATAATGTTTTCTAATGAAAGTTTACTTTGGAAAGATCAAAATTCTTGAGAAATTGTCAATTTCTTCCTCTTGCTAATTATGCCCTAAACCACCAAAAACCGTGAAAACAGTCACTAAATTTCCAAAAAGGCTCTTTTTAGGACAAGAATTACTATATTTGGGCATATTCCTGTATATGAACAATCCTACTTTATAAAAGATTTCAGATGAGTATGAATTTATTCAACCAGAGTGGCTTTGACACGGGTCTAATAAAAACATATCATGGACATAATATTTATATTAGATACAATTTATTTTTCAACATTATTGGACCAGCCAAGATAATGTTCTTTTGAACCAAAAAAATGTGATTTGGTATGTACAGATCATTTAAGACACGAATCAGTGAGACAAAAGTATTTCAACAACCCATGACCATCCAGAAAATCGCCTTAAGTTTATTTCAAAAGGTATTTTTAGTTATTTGGTTTTATTATTCAAGACCTATGGTGAAGCACAAGTGGAAACTGACGATGTGTTTTTGAGAACAGGTGTGTCTTTTTTTAAAGCCTAAAGTAAATGATTTATGTGTTGACTACATGTCTTGAGAGAAGTCATTTTATGAGATTATTAACTATAGTTATAATATTTACAGTTATACAGTATAGTGCATAATGAAACTAAGCTGATTAGACGACACAGATTACTACAATGCTAGTAGTTGTAAATACTACAAATGGCTAGCAAAAAAGGTAAGTAACAAATTGTATTACTTTCTATTTAGATTATTTACTTCCATTCATAAAATAATTTTTCTATAACTGCTTTTCTAGCTTGTTTTCATATTTTTTCCAGAACAAAAAAAGTAAAAGTAAATATAAATACACCATTTTTTTTACATTTCAAGCCGTCGCATGGGTCTTTAAGGCTCTCAAAAGTAAATGGCTCATTGTTATAATCAGGACGCTATAACCAAAAATGATGGGAGTAGGGAGGAAATTATTTGAACAACGGGACTGTGGCTGTATAATTTGCTGCATATTTCGAAAATCGTTTGTTCGTTTGGCCTAAAAATTTTCAAATTTCCTAAATATTTTCTGGGATCATTTTGATGTACCAAAATAATATCATCAGCCGTCAAACCATCATACAATCATTCCGTCATCTCGGTTTTTCGAATTGTTTTCAAACAAGCTGACAAAGCGAAAAAAATCTCTAAAAAAATGTGTTACTTATGAAAACCATCACGTCTTATGCAATGTTAATTATTAAATTAGGTATTGCAAGTAACACGACATCATCGAAGAAATTTCATGATTTTTTCACACCACTGCTGCAAAAATACTAACATCATCAAAAATATTCTGCCATTTTGAATTTCGTTTTCGGATTTTCATCAAGAAATGGTTGAATAAGTGTCATGAAAAAGTTATAAGTTATAGGATATATTGAGAAAAATTACCTATTTGCTGACGTGTAGGGTTTTTATATCAACGAAATAATACAGCATGCTGTTGGATCTGTTTAATTTTTTAGTAATTTCATTAACGTAGGGTTTCCACGAAAGATGGTCATCAATAAAGACTCCTAAGTATTTAATACACGCGGTGGGGTAAAGACGTTTTCCATTTAATTTAATTTTTATATCAAAAATGTTTTGTCTAGGTTTGTGGAAAAATATAAGTTCAGTTTTATCAGTATGAAGAAAAATCCGGTTTACATCTAGCCAATTTGTTACCGTTAATGACAATAAAGCTTATTTATGGGGATGATGCTAGAGCTGGTGTAATATTCTAGATTCTACTATGAATCTACTTTGCGTCCAAGAAAGAACCGACATACTTGCTGTATTTGGAAACGCAGACAAAAGTGACATTAAACTTTTCATCGAATAATATTTCAAGATGGTAGAAAATTCAGGAAACAACAAACTAAATGGTATCAGGTTGTAGTCACTCCATGCAGTCTTTAAACAAAATCATGGCTATCATAGTGATTTTTACTAAAAAATTATAGTATATTCCAATACTGATAAAACTGTTGTATATCCTACAACAGCTGCAACAACAACAAGATGAAACAGATCATTCACCAAAGCCACGAGTTCTTCAAGCATTATGCATATTTTGCAGTAAAGGACGAAAAAAGTTTAAAGGAAGTTGGGTTATTCCCGGTAAATGTGAAAAATATGAAACAGAAGTAAACATTACAGAAGCAGCTGTTCATCTTAACGATGATAATATACCGCTGAAGGTTGGAAATTATAAATTTGGTGGAGGTCCTGACTTTGTTGCATTAGAAGTTCATTATCATCATGTTAGCAAAAGAGAATATCTAAATAAATCACGAAACTGTAAAAGAAAGATGGAACAATAAATTACTTCAAACAAACCTATCAAGGTAAAATCAGCAGCAATAAAATTAATTGTCGGTTACATTCACGATAGTGTGATTAATGATAACAAACCTGAGTACTTACCAAATCTGCTGGATCTGTAAAAACAACGATATGTTTCAGGTGGTGATATAAAAGATATAGAATTTTATACAATTCAAAACCTCCTTACTGGAAAAAACCCAATATGTCTGAATCTGTATTTTTTTGAAACAGAAATCTTGCCTCCAGAAATGCACTTTACATCAAAAAAGCTGGACATTCTGTGGATGATTGCAATTAACACCTTAAATAATATTCCAATGTGGACTGGGTAAAATTCATTATGGTTTAAAGAAACAAACCCACAACAAGTTGTATGTTATATGAACACATCCAACTACCTCTTACAAGAACAGATGTTGTTAAAGAAACTTTAAAGCGCTCTCAAACTGTCGCAGAAGAATTTGGTCAAAAATATGCATTAGTTACTTAGATTTAGCTGTAGCAAATATAGCTAAACAAATCCAATTACAAGAATCCCAACAGTTTGACAATGTGTTCATTATGTTTGGTTCATTCCATATCGAGTTATCATTTTTCTCATCATTAGGAAGAATTATTGAAGGATCGGGTGGTCCATATATACTTTTTGAAAATTGGTATTATTGCAATGGGATCAATGAATAAATTCTTAAAGTTAAAATGTATAACACATGTCTTCGAGGTAATACTTTATTTTCTACTGCAATGCATGGTTTACATCTTCAGAAATTCTAAGAGGATAAGGTGTTCAGAATGATATCGTAAATGATCTAAAGGATTGGGCTTCAGCTAGAGACAGCACATTAAATCTACTAGATGATCTTAATCAATTAGTTGAGAAATATCAATTATACATAGTAGACACCATTGCAAGGAATCATGGCAAAACAGTGAAGTTTTGGATAATTTATGCACATCTCATGGACACATTCTTATTGTTGCATCATGCTACGAAAACTAACGATATAACCATTTTTGCTCATACATTTTCCCAAAGGTGTTCTAAGAATTGCGGCTACCTAGAAAGGAAAGTGACAAATCTGACCTAGAAAAACTGAAATCAGTGATTGTTTCTGGTTTAAATCCATTTACGAACACAATATAGATAAACTATTTTATTGCTCAGTTGATAACGAACGCAAAATGTTTACTATAGACGGGACTTTAATTAGATGTAGATGGGTAGTTTAAAGAAGTAAACGAGTTATACGGATATCACCTTGAAGGGAACACTCATATTATCTTTCATGCCAGACACGCAAAGAAGACAAAGAAGACCCAGATAACATTGTTGTGTGTGGCAAAAATACAGATATTGCAATTATCCTTACAAGTAATGCAGAAAAACTCGTCAATAGTCATTCATGGTATGATTCTGGGGTCAGTTACAACAATAGCAGAACATGCATATAACAATATTGGATATAACAAAATTGGCTCAAAATATTGAACTGTAGAGCATTACCAGGAATCTATTCTTTCACTGGTAATGAATACACGCCTGCCTTTTAAAAAAAAGAAAGACGAGACCTATTAGCCTAATGAACAAAAAACAGAAGTTTGTTGAAGTATTCACAAATCTTGGGGAAGTTCCTTTGGATAATGAAATCATCAGTGTAATAGAAGTTTACCTGTCACTTGTCAGTGACAAGTGATAGGTGACATAAAATACTCTTTTATGTACATCTGCTTTTATGTCCACAAAAGCAGATGGACATAAAAGAGGTAATTAAACTACATTTTTAAGAAAAAACTAAACCAAAAGCAAACAAAAACCTCTGGATAGTATTAAGTCAGCTAAACCAACTACTTTTCTTCCATGTCGCAGTGTTCTGTTGTAGCATATGAAATGGATGTTGTATATAGCAAAATTATACAAATCTGCACGTGAAGCGTACCCTGTGTACGAATTAACACCACTTGATTATAGTTGAATGTCGTCAAACAAAAGCGAGTTTCTTTCCGTGAAATGGTTCGGACAACTTCCAAAAGAAATGAATGAAATTGAGGGTTTAGAAGAATGTGACGAGGATGAAGAGGAAGAGAGCGATTCTGAGGATAGTGAGAACAGTGATTATGAGTGATTTTAGTTTATTATAAATCTCGTCATAGTCAGACTTTTGAAACATTTCATGCAAACATTTTGTTTCAATTGAACTTACTCTGGGTGTTTTTATTCACGAAAGGAAGTTCTTTTTCCAGGAAGATTTCAAGTCTTCATTTAAGTTACACAAGTTCTGTTCGTCAGTATACTGATCTGCCGGTTGAAATTGATTTTTAAATTAACTTCTCTGTTATCTGTCCATTTTATTTGGTTTAAATACAGTTGGCAAAAAGTAACTATCTTTATTTTTGAACAAAGTTTTAGTTATATCATTATATTACATTATTTTACTACTTTAAAATTAAAATAAATTTCTGGAAACTTTCTCAAATAATGATAAATTTTTTATATTGAATATTGAAAAAAACTCATACACTGATATTTTGCCAATTTATTATGCTCCATTGATTTTTTCAATTCATGGGTTGATGAAATACTTCAACAATTTTGGTTAAAAAAAAAAATATTGTCATAAATTTTTTTGTCCGATTGATTTGTGTCTTAAATGATATAACCAAACTAAAAATAACTTTTGAAACAAGTTTAACTTCATTTTCTAGATGGTCATGGGTTGTTGAAATACTTCAACAATTTTGGTTAAAAAAAAATTTCATCCTAAATTTTTTTGTCCCATTGATTCGTGTCTTAAATAATCACTACACAAACTTTATTGCCATTCGCTATGTTTGGATACTTCTTACATACCCAACATGTAAAAGTTTTGTCAATATCGTCTTGAATCCAAGTTAGCTTCAGTGAGCTATCTTGAAAAGATTTTCATCTTGAGCGCCAAAAAAAAAACACAACTCTTTTCATTTATTAATTTGGAAAGATTTAAATTTAAAAATTAATCTACTTCAAAATATTTAACCATATTTTAAAATTTACAAATCAATATAAATGTTTACAACATTGACCATGTTGAGAATGTTACTCTAGAAAGAAATAAAATTAACTTGAAATCTTGAAATCATTTCAAATCAAATCCGGATTTCAGCATGAAAATTATTTAATTTTGAAAACATGAACGATAATATCAGGCAATGTAACAGTCAATTATACTGAAAAATCAACAAACAAGGGAGGATGGATGGAATAACTAGTTTTCTAAATTATAAATACTCATATGATGTCATACACGACTAGAATTTTACCTGTACAAACACACGAAGACAGCATGAAATTGTACGCCTATTTTTTGAGCCCTGACCTTGCTCACTGAAATCACATGCAACATTGTCAAACACAATGATCCGAAACAGATTCACGACAAAATCTCATGGTACCAAGGAATGTAATTGATAGGCTCTAATGACCAATAGTTGTAAATATTTGGTTTATACCCATGGAGACCAGATCAGGTGTTTGGTTTCTATTCAGCTATATTGATCATAGTTTGAATGGTGCATTCTGTTGCAATTATACACCATCAAATTGACTGATCATTTGAACAACTGTTTCCTGTATACCTATGCCAAATAATTCAGTGAAATAATCTAGCTTAACAGATGAATCATCTTTCTCGTTCAAAAGACAACCTTGTTTTGGCTCCTGTACCAGGAGAGAATCATCAAGGATTTCAATATTTTCCCCAGTATCGATGTTTAGGTCAATATAATCCTCATCTGAGGAACTCTTATATTCAATTTCAGATAATGATGCATCAAAATCTTTACAAACATCATTTTCTAACCATTTAAGTATTTTGTCAACAGCATCAACAAGTTTTATATCATTTCAACTAGGGTATCTCTTTTGTGAATTTCCAGAGGAACATGGTTTATTATCCACCATTTTTAAAAAGTTGTTTACAAACCACACCTTGATCAGACATATCCAGAAACAACTTTATTTTGAAAAAAGATGTCACGCAAGTATGTGATGTAACCTTAGAGCGTAAAACCCAATATTCATTAAAAGTTTTAATTTTTTGTGTGACCTGCTGAGAGTGGCTCCTAGTGATTGAAGCAAAATCACTGAGCTGTTCACAGCGGCTCGTGGTGCCGTATGAGTTAAATATCAAATTATTTTATAAACCTACACATGTCCTATTAGACCTTATTAATTCACAATTAAATCTGAAAAGAGACTAATTAGTCAAAAGCTTGAATTATTACACAATTTACATATGAAAAGAAAAAAAATTTTCAAAACCTTTTTACCTGACAATGTCTTCATAATGGTAAGTTTGATCAGTAAGCCAAGACGACTCCCTGATCGTTAAAATATGAACTTGTGGACGGGGATCGTAGTGGGACCTAAAAAGAAATAAACAAACAGTAGACACCCTAGAATTCATGATGCAAATAAGAGATGAATTTTTCCAGATATTCCAAACTTTGTTTATTTGCCACAACAGTAAGAAGATGATTTGGAAGATTACCTTAGCTATAATTTAATAGTTAGCCAACCTTACCTCATTTATTATAAGCACTTATTTGAAAATAATAAACCGATTGAGTAAACAAACATCCTGATTTTCTTTTATTTTCTTTGAACAACTGACGATGAATTGGTGACAATGATAGCTCAGAGTTTATTATTTTACGACCACATTCCACCGAAGATTAATTTTTATCTTTAATAAAACTTATACAATGTCAATATAGGAACATAGCACAAAACTTTAATCTACTTTTCCCTATGACTAACTACAATATTCAGCATCAGTCCAGCCAAAATTGCACGTACAAAATCACCCTGTCATAACAAATTTAAAATTTCAGCAGCCAGAACATAAATTCTAGAGAAAATATAAAAATATAATTTCTGGACCAAACTATCATCTTTCAATGCCTGAGTCCGACAAAAAATTTCACTTCAGACATATCAAATCAACGTTTAATGAGAATCCAGAAAAATTTCAGATAAAATTTTCAAAATGGCTGACATACTGAAATAACGTTTTTCAACACTATACAATAACGCTTTTGAGCTTCAAATAGCCTAAGGAAGGTGCTAAAACGTAAGATATAAGTGCTCAACGTTTTTAACAATTCCAACAAATAATTATGTTAACAAAGACTACTTGATAATTGCTGATGGCTGTAAGATGACTTCCCTAAGAGGGTGTAACACAAGGTAATAGCTTTGGTGTGTAATTCTATGATGCACTGCAGAAATAATCTTCTCAAAAACCCAAGAGATACTCCCATGCAGCTCTGGTGTGCAGGATATGCACCAGATACAGCAATTAATCTTTGTGTAAGCTGTGAAATTTTTCTGGAATTTCATAAAAAGTTAATTTGATACGTTTGAATTTAAATTATTTATCGGATGGTAGTTTGGTTCAGAAATTATATTTTTATATTGAAATTTAAATCAATAAAGAAAACGAAAAGTAGTTATTAGGTAAATGAGAGCAACCCTGAATAACCTTAAAAAAGAAACTTTAAATATCAAAATTGAAAATAGAAAAGAACAAATTGCCGTCGGAATATTAACAAAATATTAATAACGTCAATAGTAGTAGCTGTTAGTTATAAATATTTAGATTAGCATTATAATAGACCAAAGAACAATTTGTTATTATTTGCACATAAACTACTGAATTTGCAAATAATAACAACCTACTCCAAGAAATTGATGACTTGTTATTAAACATAAAGGAAAAAAAACTCACTTAGCTGCCAGTAACAAACAAGTTATTCCAAGAAGTTGTAATTTTGTACGGTCGATCAGTCGTGTCATAAGGTACTGATCGACATAACGCACAGCTGCGTGGATTACCTGATGACTCATGTCTTTCATATAAGCAACTTCTGCCAACCAATCGATCAAAATACAGCGCATTAACGCATTTATTTTTGTTTGATGATTCTCCAGTTTATCTATTCGTGAAGGTTTGCATTTAGAAAATATATATCTACACAAGCTAGTTGCTTTATCTTCATTAATTTTTTCATCTCGGTTTAAAATATAAAATTTTGCCAGCATCATGCATGCATCATTGTTACCAGTCTGTGTGCACAATTTTAAATCACGAAACCACTCAAGTTTTCTACCACAATCTAAATCCGTATGATTTTGAAAAATCAATTTTTCAACTGATGCATGGGAACAACCAAGATTTTCTGATTCAATTAATAATTCAAGTGCCTTTTTTCTATTCTCGTTAGATTCCGATTCTAAATAGTCAGTTACTCGTGCTATATTGTAGCTAGTACCTCCATTTTTAATGTTTAATTTAAGCATTTGCTGATGTATCGCATGTTTTAAACACATTGATTTTGATGACCAAGGTGGACGTATGAGCATCCATGTTAAAGGTTTTTTTGGTGCAATATTAGAGTCTAGTTTTATGAAATAATCGGAAGCCAATTGGGCATTATATTTAACTAATGTTTCGTTCTTCTCTAATCCACCTGAAAGAAGAATTAAAAATTTGCTTTATTCAGGTAATAATAAAGATCACATAACTTAATCAATTGAGATAAATATTACACTTAAAAATGTTTTAAGTGTAACCATAATTCTTAGATAAGAATGCTAGTTTAGCTTGGCAGAAGAAACTTTAAAAATAGCTGAAAACAATATTTAAAATATTTCACGACGGACCCATCTGCCAAACATGATCTTGTATATTTTACAGACCAGATATCATCTCCACAGTGAAAAAGAATTATGTCATGAAAAGTTATGCTATCATATATCATTGGAAAGAACACCAAAAATGGAGCTTAAAATATTACGACCTTTAAAAATACACTGGTAAAGATTTAGAGCAATTTTTAGATTCAAAATCCAGGGGGTATTCACATAAAGATCCACCTGGCCAAATTATGGGAAAATGATTTTCAGTTAAAATAAAAATAAGGTATAAAAAGATGTTGTAAGTTCATCGTTACAGAGCAAAAGAACAACACTTGTTTATCCCCCTACCCACTGAAAGTGTATAGTTTTGACATATTTATAAACGATAAAACTACTTGTATATTAATAATTTGTTTGATTTTTTATTTCCTCAGGATTTTCATGAAGCCAGCACGATCAGGCTCGCATTCACTGTAACGCTCTCAGAAAAAAATTTCATTGCTTTGACAGCACAATCAAAAGCGCTGCCTACCAAACCTACCAACCTGATAGTATTTTCTATATATAAAATAAAGACGAGAGAACCAAAAAAAAAAAAAAAAAAAACCTTGCAAAAACAAAAAATGCATTTTTAAAAATAAAGACGTTACCACAAAATGAATCACCGATTTATTTTGTTTCTTACCAACTACAAAGTTTATTTCAGTTTAACCTGATTCATTCATTATTCATGAAATACCGGTCCTATCAGAACCTCAAAAATATAATCGCTTTGTTATTTTGATTACAAGCAGGTCGCTTAAACTGTAATATTTAAAATTGTAATTTAAAACTATTTTAAAATTATGATCTTATAATAATCTTATTTGAGATCATCATAAACTTCCGCATCATAATATATATATTTTTTTATTTATAAGGCTTTTATGTATTTTTAAAATTTTATATTTGAGTTGGTCTTTTAAGTAGATTTTAAAACGATAAAACAATAACACTCTTTTGGTAAGGGATATTGATATTAAATCGTTTGTCGTATTTTTAAAAATAAATAAGTTCGCAACATTTAAGTATTTTTATTTCATTTTGTTAAATACTGGTTATGCCCTAGTTACTGCTTATAGTTTATATTAAGGGCTGATAATTATATAATAATAAATTTTTGTGCATAAGTAATTCTAGCCATTGACTACAAAAAAATTCTCCTAACTCTCCTTTTCAAAAGATAATAATAATAACATAATAACAACATGCCAAGAGTTTTCATGTATTTTTTTTATAATTTCGGTTTTGAATAAAAGACAGGAAATAATTTGTGGTAATCGCTCTGAAAAGTGACGATAATCTTATTATTTTTTTTTAATTCTCATAATTTGGTTGTATTTTATTATCATAATAATTCTAAGCAAAATTACGATGCACGATAAGGTAGCCCAAAAACATAAAACTTTATCAATAAGCTAAACCTACCTTAAGGGAAGAAATTTTTGGCGGGAAAAAACTTTGACCGATCATTGGACACGCCAAATTCAGTCAAATTAATTTTGGTGGACGCGAAAAACTACTAAACTTGGCGGAAATAATTTTGGTGGACGCGAAAAACTACTAAATTTGGCGGGAATTTATTTTGGCGGTTTACATAAAAATTCAAATTTGGCGGAATTAATTTTGGTGGAAGGCCGAATAATGAGCTTCTTTGGGGAGAGGTATTTAGATAAAATAGAACATATGTTGCTTAAGTCAAAAGAAATTAATATTTTTTTTTTTTAGTTTGTATTGCAAATATGTACAACAAACTCTAAGACTGTATAACAACACACAAATAATGTTTTTTATGATTCCATTTCATCATCAATTAAGAAATCAAACGCATCCTTTCGAAATCGACAGAAAAGAAGTGTTTTGGCAGTTTAGGGAAAAATTAAATTTGGCGGAATTAATTTTGGCGATTGAAGAAAAAATTCTTCCCTTAAGGTATTATTATCAAATGCAATATCGATTGAAAAAATCTCATACAATTTCTTTGATAATAAAAATCGCCCCAGTTGGTGTTTACTTCTATGTACACATTCACTTAAACTAGAAATTTCATCTAGCTGTAGTGAAACACTGCAAGACATACTTTCAATAAACTTGCTGAGATAAAACCTGGATAAATATTAAATAACGTTAATTTAAAGTAGCAGGCCTTGTTGTGAAAATTATACCAGGGTAAGAGATGCTGCACGCCAGTAGAACACAGCACACTTTACTATACATCATATACATCAGAAACACTGCCAGTAGAACAGATGTATGGTCATATGCCCTGCATACACCTAAAATTTTATGTTTTTGTAATTTTTGATGTGTTTCAGTTTGTTAAATGATGAACTAATCGTTGTTTAAAGTTATGATCATTTCACTACACTCAACTATCAATTGTTGTTGGCAGAGCATGTTTATCAGAGTTCGAATTAGCGGTTCGCTATTACAAAATCACTTTTAGATATTTTTATGTTTTATTATGTTTTTACTTTGTGAGTTTGTAAAATTTCTTTCTTTTTCAACTTTCAACACTACGCTACAACGGAAACCATCTTTATTTACATTAATAAAGTTTTTTCTTTGCCTAATTCATTTGTAGATAATCTTTGTCGTCTTGAAAAAGTTCGATAATTCTATTGTTCGAAAATTCTTTTTTTAAATAATCTTTTTCAGAGATTGGTTTAATATATATAAATTGATACACATGATACTCTTCTTGCTATTAATAACAGAACTTTTTTTACTTCATTCTTAACAAGAATTCACCAAATAAAATCTCATGTTTAAAATTTATTATAAGCAAACAATAAAATTTATGTTAGAAAATTTTTCTTTGTTCCAACGACTTGATAATCAATTTCTTGATATAACACACACTTTATTGATATATCCAAACACTTTATTTGTAGCGTCTTTCGTAGAATCAATTATTCCAATGAATACGTTATTTCACATAAATACATCATTTCAATTTGCAGATTATTTTATATTTGTGGTCTATCTGTCTCGTTTCCTTGGATATGCAATAATTATGCGTAATTATATGTTAAAATCAATCTATTTAATCCTTAAGCGGTTATCAGGGTGTTATAATAACTATTTGACTGAGTTAAACGCCATTATTTTATCAAATTAATCACCCCTTCCTTTTTATACTAGTGATTATGTGAGTTAATCTTTCGTGGAATGGTTTCTTGTAACGATCATACTAAAATATATAGATAAAATAGGAGGGGCATATATACGGCTCCAATATAATTTCAATAATGTTTTTACTAAATGAAAAAACTGTTTTGATTTTTTACCAATCTATAAGTTAAGTATTAAGTAAAACTACTTTAAAAAATACTTACTTTAAACGACAAAAAACACGCACCTCAATAATAAGAAAAAAATAAAAATTTTAAAGCATTTTTGAAAAACATCAAATTTAATTTTTGAGAACTCCAAGGTAAAATATTAATATTGTAAATAATGCTTTGTTACTAAAAATGGGTAACTCAATTAAATATTTATGTTTTTACTTATTTTTTCACAAAGCATCAGTGTTGCTATATAGGTTCAAACATTTAGAATATCATAGAGATCACTTTAATGATCTGATTCTAAAAGTGTGATGAGTTTTACAATAATAATTCAATTCTACATTCGACATTCTAAAATGCAATTATCTACGGAATTATGTTATACAAACAATATAAGATAATTAGATCAACATATAATGCTAACCAGGGGGAATTGTTCAGCGGCAATATTCTGGGGGGAATTCACTGGGGTAAATTCTCCGGGGGAATTCTCCTGGACCCGAATATGTCAACACGATATAATACAGTTTTACAGCGATAGAAGTTTTAAAGTTATTTTCCAAACTTCATTAGCTATGATCCAGCTTGTAACATGCATATACGTTTTAAATAATCACACCAAAGTGATTAGAAGAAAGTTTTTGTGGTTTTAACAGGACTGGCAGCCCATGAATAATTCCCAATTAGGTTAAATTTTAACAAAAAAAAAACTGTTACTAAGAAACATAGTTAAATCGTAGACAAAACAAATTGTTTATTGACTTTCCAGCGACGGTATTGGTTGTGTGTGATATGGTAAGCCCACACAAAAACAACTACAATATGTGTTTTAATCACAAACTGCATATATATTCAAGTTAGTAGGAAATGTTCTTTTATCTTTCTTTTTTTTTTTGATGTACGATTCAGGCAAACCAGGCACAAGGGGTCGGTAATCCATAATTGATCATGACTAACGTGGGGACATGTGCATACGGCCGTATACTGTTCATGACAAGGTCTGAAATAACTTTTAGAATTGAGAATAGCTTGCTATTCCCTAAAAGATTTCCATACTAATTTCCCATCAAATGAAATAGAAAGTAGGGTACACCCCAGTGTGGCCAGTAAGTTAGAACAAAACAGTCACTCGGTTTTTAAAACAAACCTTTAACATTATGTTTTAAAATGATTGATATAATGTCAATACTTTTTACTAAAGATAAACGTCCATAATATAATATAATATTACAAGTTCTTTTATGTTTTCTAATAATTTGAAAAAGATATTTGTGAACAAAACAATGACATATGATGCCTTTTGGCAGGTAAAATAAGGAACAGAATACCAAAGCAATAAGTTTTCTAGCAATAAATATAAAAAAGGAAGCACAACGTGGGCTAAATGTTGAGAAAAACTTACTCATCAAATTATAGTGATATAGATGCGACAATCCAAGCTTAATCAGACATTCAACATTGTTGTATGATGCTCCTCTACAAATAAACAAACACGAGGTATTTAAATAATTATCCTTGTGAAATCTTAATAACATGATAAAACATGAAGCTTAATTAAAATGACAAATCAAAAACATTTCAAAAGATTGCATTTGATTATTTGTATAATGTTCAATTGATTGATTTCCTGTAAAATGCAAATTTAAACCCTGAATGACTTTATGCTAGATAAATTACCACCATGATATAAAAAGACAAAACATGATTTTCTGTCAAATACAATATTTTCTAACGTAATGTAATATTTAGACTGAACGGCAAGATAATTCATTAAGAAAAAACGTAATATTATTTTTGGACCACAATTGGTATTTTTGAACAACGATTGATATTTTATAAACAACATTTCATATTTTCTAAACCAAAGCAATCACTCCACTCACTTTCTCATCGCAGAAATGTTTCCGCTGATGTTCATTTCCTGATTATATACAAAAGTTTAAAAATCTAAGTAGCTTTCCTTTCGGTAGCTTATTTAGTTAAGTACTTAGCACTTTTTTTCCCAATTTTCAAAAAAAATTGTGTTTAAAATTAGGAGCAGAAATAAAAGCTTTTTGTTCTTGTTTTATAGATTCTGTATACAAAATTCAAAGGCGTTAAATTTCTTTTGTAGAATGAGGGCAGGGACGGCCTAACTGTTTAACAACTTAAAGCAACCTTTTGAATGCTCTAGCTCAGGGAGCATTTTAACGCTCCAAATGATAAAGGCACCCTAAAATTAACATATATCTATTTCCATATAGATTGATCAAAATTTCAAGAAATTGGCAAAAACATTGGTGTATCTGCAATCCGAAAAAAGGTGATAAAAAAAGAAAAAAATCAAACTGCAAAGTTATCATCAATGGTTATGATTATTAGCCAAAAAAGTAACTATATATATATATATGTGGTCGCATTTAAAACAGGTACAATGAGGTAATTTAATGACATAAAACTGCAAACAAAAACAACTAGAAGTTGCATAAACCTGAACAACTGCTCCAAAAAATTCCTTAATTGATTTAATTTTTTTAAATTATCTTTATTTTTATTATCCAATGGAAAATCTATGTTAAGTTTCGAATCTGTTAATTTTTACTGTATGATGGGGATTCTGTGAATGAAATTGAACCCAACTGGGTGATTTTACCTGAAAATTTATTGTCAGAACAAGAGAATCTACACAGAAAATTGCTCAAACCCTATAGAGGAGGTTATGTAAAAGAAAGATAAAATTGGGTAAACAAATGTTGTTTTTAAAAATATTTTAGGCACTGTTTTAATGATTTCAGGTTTTTCTCACTTTTAAATCTTACCTATTTCACTTTTTAATGATTTGAGATACTTAATAGGTTATCTAAATCACTTTAGCCCTTAGTGAAGGCGCATGAATATTGCACAGGTTAAAATTCATTTGAGCTATAACAAGCTTATATTTTCCATTTGAGAAATCATAAATGTCACAACTTTGTTTCAAAAACAAAAATTTTATGCTGAATTTGATATATCTTTTGTCCTAGCATTCATTCCTACCAAGCCAATCCAACAAAAAGTTTTGTAATGTTAAACGACATACCAGCTTTGAATTTTCAGACATTCTTCAAACTAAGTAACAATTAAATCAGGTACAAAAGAATTTAATGTTCTTGAAAGATCAAATGGAGCTATCTTTTAAGCGTCATGAAGGTAACTCAATTAAATTATAT
>JAUZNK010008120.1:0-12699 GCA_035046665.1 Euphysa ruthae
GATCTTAATATATATATTACAAAAATATTTTCGATTTAAATAAAAATAAATTTAAAAGAATTAGTCATAAACATATACTCATTTAATAAATCGGCTATAACTGATGTTTTTCTTTTCCTTTTTACAGCTTGTTTTTGATTAACTTAACTTTTAATTAATATAAAATTTACTAACGAATTTTCGGAGACTCTTTTTTGGGTCTTTTTGGTCACTTTCTGCTATGTGATAGTTAAACAACTATCCTAATTTTATAATGTGATAATTTATTTTATATTATTATAAAAAATTACATTTTAATTTTGTTAATTTTGGAAAATATATTTATCATCTTATCCTATGATATTTGGTTCTGGTATCAGTATTTTTGTTATTACAATTTGAAACAAAATTTTTTGAATAATTTATTATTTCAACCTGGTTTAAAGCGAACAAACTATCTGTAAATTTCAAAAAGCAAGGTTTAATCTTTTTTATCATAACAAAAACAAAAATTTATCAAATGATCTACCAATTTAAAGCTTAGATTGCGTAACAAAGTTTGTTGGTATATTTATTGACGAAAATATAAATTGGAAAGCTCAAATTTCAAAAGAATCCTCCACAATTTCAAAGAGCATTGGGATCTTATATAAGGTAGGACCAATGTTGAATAAATCACTACTAAAACAGCTTTATTCGGCATTTGCACACAGTTATTTGAATTATGAAAGCATAGCTTGGGTCAGCACTTATAGTTATAAACTAGAAACTCACATTAAAACCACCAAAGATCATCGTAGTGGTTTTTCTCCGAGATTTCCGTTCTTTGACTGAAATTATACAGTTAGTTAAATAAGAACAATTTTAAAAGTTTATTTTTAGATGTATCTTTATGAAAGAAAATTTTTATTTGTTTTTATTTACGCTGTAAATTTTTGAAGCAGAAAATATAAATTAATAGTAAAAATAAAGTATGACTAGATTAAAATTTTTTCAAATTTATATTCATATTTGGATAAAATGACATTAGAGTCAATTTTTTTATAAAAGCTTGACAAATTTCTTTTGCTCCTTCTAATTCCAAGTTCTGTCTTATGCAATGCATTAAAAATTAGTTTTGATTTTCATTAAAAGTCCTGGTCTGCATATTTAACACATGAGATATGTTTTAAGTTTTTTTTTTTGTAAGAAACGAAATTAAAATGTTTAGCAAATTTCAAATCATACTTATCATGAATTATCATGAATTAGTTGCCCTAATATTCTTAATAATTGACCAATAAATTTTTAGCCATCAAAGTAAATGCATGCGGCCATGTTCATATTGTTTACTTCGTCAATCTTCATCAACACTTCACATGAATTCTTAGTAGTTAAAACATTTAGGGAGCAAATAAAGATTTTCTAGCAAGATAAAAAGACTGTTTCATGATTATTTTATTCTCTTTTATTTGAGATCGGCTTGAGTAAGAAATTGTTAAAATTTTACTAAAGTTTTATTTGGCGCAATAAAATATTATTGGTTCCTAAACCAAAAAGAGGTTAAATGTCCTGCAAGGGCATTTTTGCACTTTTCTTTAAAACTTAAGTTCTGATTTTGCTAAAATTTTTGCAAGTGTTATTTTTTATAATTTTCAAGAATATTTCAAATTCTGTTGTTTCCTTTTCTGCAAATCCTTTAGTTACTAAGTACTTGTTTTATTTGAAATTTAGGCATTTATTATGCAAATTGGTGTTAAAGAGTGCTTAATCACATCTCAAGATTGTAATGAAAATGGTGGTAAACTGCGGCAGATTCTTGAACGATCAAATATTTCCATAACTGAACTGAAAAAAAGTTAGTTTAAAAATTTTTGAATTTTTGAAATTATCCCTCTTCAGAAGTCTATTTACCTGTTACTACTATTACTTCAGAAGTGCATTTACATGTTATTGCACAAATTGAAAGAATACTAAATTATAATTTGGATTCATTTTTTGTTTTCAATTTTGCTTGTATTGCATTCTGAGGAGGGAACCATTTGACATCCACATCTAGTAGGAAACTGATCAGAAATTTTAATTTAAAACTTTTACATTTTGTGTGATATTAAAGAAAAAATATTTGTGGTTTTGTTGATGGTTTTGGTAATTTTTTCAAACTCTGTGAGCATGTTTTTCTGCTAATGATTCATGGTCAGGTGTTCTTGAGCATCCCAGAATATTTTCTTTAGACCCTTGGTGGAACCTATTGCATTCCTTAAAATTCTTCCAATTCTGTGAAAAATGATTACCTTTAAAAAAAACTTTGGCAATTGTAGTAGAATTTTCAGAAAAAGGATTATTTGTGTAAACTTTAGGGAAAATAATAAGTTTTCTGGTCTGTAAAAATGCTTTGAAATTTAGCATGTTGAAGCACTTATCTTTAAAGTGCACTTATACATTTTCCTCTTTGAGTATTGAATTCAACCATCTAATCAGAGTTTTTTTATGATACTTGAAAATTAATTCAGTTACTATATGCAACTTGGAATGAAATATGCCTGATATTTTCATTGATATTCTTCTCCCTCAGGCGAGACCAATTTAATTTCTTGTTCTTCAGGCGAACTGACAATAAATATAGGGTCTGCCGGTCAGCATATTAAATATAACAATATCAATAAATAATGGTCAATTATAATAATAACTGAAAACAGAAGCTCTTTGGTAAAGTATTAGATAACAAATAGAATACAATATAAATGTGGAAAATGCTATACATAGTCTACAAAAGAAAATGTAAATGTCTTGCTAAGCTTTGTAGTATTTTCTCAAACATAAAAAGGGAAATAATTTTTTCTTCTTGATAAACGGTGATAGCTGTTCCATGTAATCTGTTCATCCCTGGTTTTGCCTCTAGAAAATCAGTGTTTTCAATAGCAAAGTAAAAAAACTCATGCTTTTTTAAAGATAAACCAAGTTCTAATTTGTTCGTATTACTTTTGAATTGGTGTTAAAAAAAAAACGCCAATCCAACCGAAAGTAGATTGATTTAACAACCTAGACAAAGCTCTGCACAAGTATAGAGGTGCTTCTGGTGTCTGATTTTTCAACAGCATTGAATTTATTTTCTTCAAGTATTTGGGAATATAATTGTTGCATTTTGCTCCTGTTAAGTACCTCTGAGTTTTCTAATGAGCATTCCATAGTTTCTAAGAGTTCTAAGTTCAAAATCAATCAGTGGTAGACAAATTCCACTTCTTTGTTTCCTCGTTTTTGGAAACAAGGTTTATAATCAGTTAAATATTTCCGATGATATTTCATAAAGCAACTGGTAATAGTGGGTTTTCCCCTGCCACAAGTAGACCCTAACTTGGTCATCTTTTGTGGTTTGACCAATTACAATAAGTTCTTAGTACTTACGCTGTGAAGCATCCTTTCCACCTTTGAGACTTGACAAAATATACATATCTTTATCAAAAATTTGTTCATGAGATGCTCTAGATATTAATGTGGTCTTTTTGATTTTTCGTTTAGATGACCTTTCTTTTGCTATAGATCAAATACTGGAAATGTTGTTGTATTCTAAGCCTTTTTTATATCATGTGCCTGTTGTTGTTGTTGTTCCTATGTTTGACAGATGAATAGCATTATCTATGGTAGGACATAGGTTGCATTTTCTATGGGATACTTTAGTGGTGTATTAAGGTGATATATTACTTAAAAGCTGTTGCAGTTCAATAAACTGTGTTTTGCATTTCCTATAGGTTACTTTAGTGGTGTATTAAGGTGGTATATTACTTAAAAGCTGTTGCAGTTCAATAAACTATGTTTCGCGTTACTGACAGTTTAAGTTTTACAGCATTTTTGTAGCGATCCAATAGAAGGGTTAGAAACATATTTTTTGTAGTTATTAGAATCACTTGACCCTTGACGTATCAAACACCGAACTGCTCTTTGTTTTGTAGCAGGTAAAACGATCTGATCCTCCATCATACAAACTACCACACATAAAAATAAGTGCTATTAAAGATAAGCCACAGATGTTGGGATAAATTTTTTGATCATAGGGTGTTATTATTATAATTAACAGTATATATGCGTAAAACCTAAAAAATAAAAATAATGGTAGACGACGGACTCGATAAACTACCACATATTTTTACTAGAATGCATTGCGTTGATTACTCATAAAATAAATAACATAATAGATTCTTGACATGTTATCAAGAGTATAATTTTGTTGCAGATATTTTAGTGTAGAAAACAGTGAAATACATGCCATTCCCCAGTTTAAAATAAACAAATTTTAAGATAAAATAGAATAACTCAACAATGTCACACTTCTTTAAATTTGTAATCAACTTCTTCCACATATCATAATGTTGCGTGGGAAACCATGGGAACCATGCAGAAGCATCAAATAAACGCTGGTTAAAATCATCAAGGTGTCAATAATATATATAACTACATTGTTTATTCTGAAAATTGAATGAAAAGAATTTACTAATTTACTGTTACTAAGTATTTTTGGTTCGCCTTGTTATTAACTTTTGTTTGGTGTACATGTTGATATTTGAAAATAATTTTTAAAACCTTTTTGAATTACCTGCCAAGAAAAAAGACTAAATGGTCCCTAAAAAAATGTAGACATATTTTTTTTTTTTGTCTTTTATATTCGTAATAAAAGCAAAAAAATCGCTTTTCACATTGAGCTATGACTATTATCGGCATAACACCCAACTATATTGCTTATAATGACAATATTTCACAATATTAGTCTATTAATCTATGATGCTCTTTATGATGATTATGATTGGTTAGGTAATTATTTTAATTTTTTGTAGGACAGTCATAAGAAAAAGGGCGTGTTCAAGAATACACTTCAAGAACGTAATAGAAATCAACAAAACCTTCACTACACTCAGACTTTTCTCTACTCAACTTGTTGACAAATCTATCAGAATAATTCACAACCTTCAGAAAAAGTGCACCTTTTCATTCACTGTTTAATCCAGTACATGTTGTGGCTGAGCTGATTGAACTTCAAACATGCAAACTTTAAAAAATTTGTTCATCCTGCTGCCAATTGCTGTGTTGAATTTTTTAGAATGAACAAATTACTTTCATGTGTACGCATTACTGAGAGATTTTTAGTTTTACATTATCCTACCTATAACTTTCAAAACTTCAACTTCCTTCCCTTTTCTGACTTTATATTTAAAGTATAGACCATATGAATAGATGGGAATACAAAACCCTGGATCGAGGTATTTAAGTTTCGCATAGGTCATCAAAGTAGAAACAAGCAACTATTATTCCCCCATAGAAATTTGAAGAAATCTCTTTTACAAATGTCTCATATATCAAAAAGGCTTCATCTCAAAATGAAATTCAAAATCTTTTATTTTTATATCTCAATTTATAGACTTCCTATAATTTTACCAAGGCATTCAAATCTAGGTAGAGTTAAGATGCAAGGAAAGATTCAGTTGCACTTTCATTGTCATCTTCATGTTGCAAATTAATTTGTTGTTTAAATAACATGATAACGACAGGTTAGCGGTGGTTTTATTTTAGTTCGAGTATAAGCTGTCCTCGCACTTAAAATAAAACAGCTCTTCATTTGACTGTCCATGTTTTTAAAATTTGATTATTTACTAATTGTTGATTGCAAATAAATCATTGTTATTTGTGGAATTTAGTTATGTTGCACCGATCTTCTAGAAATACAGGTATTCTAGTCTTCGGAAGGTTTGAAGCTAGGGTATGAAGGCAGCATAGTTAACTTAACAGATGAAAAACTTGTAAGAAAGAATGACATTCTTCCAGAAAATCACCTAAAGCAAGATAAACTATCTTCAAATATCAAGAAAGTTCTTTCTAAAGTCATCATCCCTAGAAGACATGATGCTTTGTTAAATAACTACCATTATCTTTTCAAAAATATACAAGCACTTCTGAAGCAAGATAATGCAGGCTAATATTTATGCTGACATCAGCCAAAATATTTTAAAAGTTATTGCTTATCAAACTATGGAATACCATTAAGAAGAGTATATCATTTATAAATTCAATTCAGGATTTCAAAAAGGCTTTTCTTAAAGTTTTTTTTTATCTTTGTAACAAAATTTCAAAAGGTTTTGAAAAAGGGTTTTTTGAAAAAAACAGGAAGGATACATACCACCAAAAAGTCTTAGACGTCAATCAATAGACAGTGAATTATTTATTTATGCAGATGATTATTTTTATGAGGGAAATTATTTTGAACAGGAATTTTTTGAACCTTTGTGAGTAAGGAACACAGGTTAATAATAGGTTAATAACAATTAGCGTACATTTTTGAGATGATAAGACTAAAGACTTTGTGTTAACAAAACCTTTAAAGGTTGTCTGAAAAGAGCTCATAAAAAGTCCAGAAAATTTTTCTAAAATTTGGGTAACCGTGCCCGCATGAGTACTGAACGGTACAGGACGATAAACTAGCTGCCTGTTTGTATGAGAGTGAGTGAACCAGTGCATTGCTGCACATGCATTTAAATTCTATAAAAATTTTATAAAAAGTGTAAACGTTAAATGTTTGTTTTAGCTGATTACAACTCAAAAGATATTCAACAAGACCTAACTCGTTTGTTGAAAACCACATATGGCTCGACTGCTTCTTTGCGTAAGTGACGTTGTTTTTGTAATGGTTATTCTTTTAATATTTGACAAGGCAGTACACTTTATATACAAATCAAAGAGAAAATTAATACGTGTACGAATATGTTCATGATTAATGAGCTTAGAACGAAACACGGCACCACTAGCAAGATTAAAGTTACAAAAAAACGAAGTAATGTAAAAGTGGCAGCGCAGATTTGTGATTTAGATTATTTTGGTAAATATCATGGATAAGTGTGATTTGGTGAGAAAAATAGAAATCAATAACCTTGATTAAAATAGTGAGTTAATGTTTTTATAGTTCTGGTTGTAGAATAAGGCATCCATGCTTCTCTACCTCTTTAGACCTCAAAAATATTTTTGACGAGGGTACGTTGTTGTACACAGTAAGTAAGTAAGCAAGAAAGAGAGCAAGCAAACAAGTAAGTAAGTGGTTACTGTGATGTTACGGCTACTTTAACACACCAGGGGTTCAGGATATCAATTGCTCAAAAGCCGTACTGAAAATTAAATTTGGAATAAGTTGAAATTTATAAATATAACAAAGTACCATTATTGCTTGACTAGATATGATAATTTATCAGCATAAAATCTTCCTGTGGAATTTAATTTAAATTTAGGTTGAGGAAAGCGTCAAGATAAATCTTTTTTATTAAAATGTTAAGTTGAATATATCAAAAGAAAAAAAAACATTTTTTTTTAATAACAATTTTTATTGAATATAAATAAATATATAAATATAAATATAAATTAGATCTTATGTTTTGCTGAGGCTGGCGTAAGTTGCATCAACAATATGTCACCAAGGCAAATTTTCTTAATTCATAAGGGCTATGAAATAATATGAGTACCAGGATAATATCATTACTGAATGATTTGAGTAGCGAAACGATATGAGTATCGGAATGACACATATATTGTAATTCTAAAAGTACTGGAATAGGAGTAACGAAAGTCTAATCACTTTGAGAAGTTGTCAATCCCTGGTGAAAAATAAAAACATCACTGACTATGATGAAAATAAAAATGAAAAAGTGGTTGCTAACATTGTTAATGAGAATTTTATCAATTTGATTGACAATATCAGTCTAGATATCCAAGAAAGAAACTATGGCGTTTGCAGGATGACTGGAATATGACTAAATTAGATCTCTACAAAATCTCTACAAAATAAAAAATCTTGTAGATGAAATAAAAAACTGAACATAATATAACCCACTTGATAGTTTTCATTAAGTCGTTGAAAAGAAACTCTGAGCAAATATTAATATATTACTGAAATGGGCAAGAATATTGATTTTTTTTTTTACAGTTACAAAAGTGTGGCTGTAATGTTTTGATTACCATTTTTTTATTTTGCATTAGTTAATCATTCATGAGTTAGCATTTCATAGTAATTTTACTACCATTTGTAAGTTTGGTGAAGTCATTCATCAACAAAGGTGAAGTGCAGAGGGTAAAAGTCACCATTGAGAATCTTGGAAATCAGGAAAAATTAGTAGAAAAAAGTATGTCTCATCTTCAATGTTGCTACAATAATTCAAATGAATTCCAATATTTGCAATATTTTTAAAAACCATAAAGTAAAAAGTTGCTGTACCAGATGTACTCACCTTGATTGTAAATTCTTAAACTATGATAGTTTGCAAAGTCTAAAATTAAAAAAAAAAAACTGAGCAAATGTTTCTAAAAACGTTTTTTTAAACACTATTTTATATTTGATGTTGTTTATTTTATATTTCTTTGAAAACAAAATTATTCTTATATTATTTTTTACTATTTTGCCAACCCGACTCGATTGAAGATTTGATTTAGGTATTTTTGGAAACTACAACATGTTTACTTCTTTTGTAAGAAATTTGATGTCACCAAAAACGTCACCATCCAAATAACTTTATTTTAAAAATTTGTTAAATCCATGTGAATCCATCTTGTGTTCTGTTCACATGAAACCTATTATATTTCAATTTGTTTATTTTAGGAGAGGTTGATCTTATGCACGCTATATGTTGTCTGTCTGCTATCATTAAATACTTAGAGGTATAAAATATTTATAAGAGTGTTGATAATCTGTTTAAACCCTGGAAGCCTATGAGTTAACAAAATTTGTTTGCTACTCTATCAAACATAGCAATAACAAAAGAGAAATAATGTCAAATTTTGATAAATCAATCATGAGAATGCAAATTTTTTTGTAAAAGAATAAGATTTAAGATTTTACTAGTCGAATTATGTTACCATTATTAATGACGTAAGGAGCCACAAACAATTACATGTGCTATTTGTATTTGTTTTTATTACATCAAATAAAGTTTGGAACATTAATTCTGTGAGTTAAGGAAATTTCTAAACTTTAGATGACCAAAGTTGGTGGCCAATATCAAAATAGCACCTGAGTTTATACATCAAATGAGAATATATGATTTTCTTTTGGATCAATTTAATTTTGACTTAACATCTTTTATTGCTTTTTTTTTTTTTCAATGTGATTTTTCAAGTTATATAACCACACAATCTTTCATAATCTTTGGTAAGGGCACATTGTTAGTCTCCTATTCTTGAAGCAGTATGAATCTATCAGTAACCTGCAGCATATATGTTCATCATAGCAAGTTCTATGGCTGTCAGTGACAAAGGATAGACATCTATTCAGATGAAATCGTCGTGATTCAGATGAAATCGGCATGATTCAGATGAAATCGGCATGATTGAGGAAATGAATGAACCATTTTAATATTTTTAATAACCAATCAAATCAATAATAATTTATTTTCCAAAACAAATATAACAAAAATATCAAAAAATGTTATATTTATAATTATACAATTATTTTATAAAAAATAAAAGACGAATTGAATTAGATGGAGCCACTCATACAGAAAAACTGGCCAAAGGAGTGACACCATTTAATAGTTCATGACAAAATCCTGCAAAGTTCGTGCAAAAAGTGTTAATAAAAATAAAAGAAGTGAAAAAGAGAGAAAAACTAAAAACAAACATTAGAAAGAGACTTTAGTGATCATTTTGAATTAATAACATTTTAAATTGAGAAGGGAGAGAATTGCGGTTTAAATTTCTAAATTTCCAAATTCAATTACATGAGAAACAAGATAATTGTTCTTTTAAAATATTTTTTTGTATTGTTAAAGACAAAACATAATTCATACAATAGTTTCAAAAGCAAAGTCAGGCAGTTTATCAGATTTCGATGATAAGACATTAATGGTCTTCTATGAGGTTTCCGTTCTTTGACTGAAATTATACAGTTAGGTAAATAAGAACAATTTTAAATGTTGATTTTTAAATGTATCTTTATGGAAGAAAATTTATGTACGTTTTTATTTAGACTTGTTGTAGCAGAAACTACATTGATAAATGGTAGAATTACCTACAATACTTTTGTGTTTTATGGAATGGAACGTAGTTTCCCATTATCGTAATCTCTTGTTAAATGGTTGTGAGTTATTCAAGTTTCAGTAAAGAAATTAAAATTTGAAAATGGAAGATTTTGACGAAAAGAACTTTTTTACCATAGATGAAAATAAGGGGGCTCTTTAGATGATTCCCAGGTATCAAGTCTTAAGTTTGCGACTATAATGTCGTTAAAATGAAAATGTTTTATTAATATGGTGATTTCCTGTTTGCCCCCAGATTTGACAGCAGTAATTCAAGTTAGAAGAGAAAAAATAGAAAAGTAGATATTTTTAAGAGTAGATTTATTGACAAAGTAACAAATTTTACATAGCATACTGTTTCATTAATATTATAAAGTACTTAACAAATTTAGAATGATAATGGTTTTTGCCATTGACTTTGATTTCTTCACTTATTGTGTTCCAAGGCATGGAGAAAAGAATAGACTCTGTTTTGTCTGCATTCAGGGATATCAAGTTGACATTAAGCCAGCGGACTATATTCTTTAGATAAAAATTTACATTTTCACAAATATATTTTTGTAATGATTTATTGATATACAAAAGATTTGTGTCATCAGCAACGTGATGAACAGAAGAGAATTTTACAGGTTTAGGTAATTCGTTAATATAAATCAAGAAAAAATAAAGGGCCTAAAACAGATCCTTGAAAAATACCACATACAATAGATTTTAGAGAAGAGTCATACCCATTAATAGAAACAAACTGTTTGCGATCATATAGATAAGATTGAAACCAATCCTTTGCTATGCCACAGATATCATAATACTCTTATTTGGAGATTAGAATACCATATCCACAGTATCAAATGCTTTTTGAAGATGAGTAAAATTTCCACACGCAGAATGACGATTTCCCAGGCAGAATTGGTTTAAGTTGAATGGCCTCGTTTCTTTTAGTACTGGCTTAATATTAACTAGACTTTCAGTCAAGTTATCTTTAGTTTCAGCAATGTTTAGCCTATGTTCTATGAAAAACTCCACGTCTTAAATGTTAAATTATTTAACATGCAGTATTACTACAAGTCTTTCGTAACATTTTTAGTACACCAAGCATTTCTCTAGATATTAGAAAAAAAGAAAGTGGCCATTAATGTGACGCAGAACTAAAACACGTTTTGATTAATAGTTACTTCTTTGTTACTTTCTTTTTCATTTTTTTTATCCAAAATTATTTCAAGTGCTATGAATGTTAAGTGCTATGAATGTTCTGCTTGTTCTTTAATAGCTTCTTTCTGAGGAATCAATGTTCAATCAATTCAGTATCACAACCTTTGATCTGAATCAATATATGCGTCTTGATGCAGCTGCTGTTAAAGCTTTGAACATTCTTCCATCTGCTACTGATGGTGGGTATTTTTTTTTTAAATTACAAATATTATTTTTTTTGGAATTCAGCCGATGTTTTTTAAATAATTTCCTGATCGAAAATCTACTGATCCAAAATTTTTTTATTTAATAAATATGTTTTGAATTTGGAATACGGGATGAGAAAAGACATACACTACCTAAATACAGCTGTAATGAATTGTCCAAAATTAGATGTTGGCCTCTTCCCAAACTCTGTCGACAAGGGGGCTCAAACCTCCTGTGCCTTTGACTACTGCGCCACAGATCCACAATAGATCCTTTACTTCAAAGATTTACTAATCTAAAATCCTAATGCTTTAAATGTACCATTTAATTATAGATTGTTCCAAAAATCCTGTGGAGCTTCGGTATTGGAGCCATGGAAAATTTTAATCTTCCAGTTTATAATCTGATGTTATATATTCTTTCTTCAAGGTGGAAGCAAGTCGATGTGTGTTGTTGGCTTATTGAACTTATGTAGAACCAGTCAAGGTCAACGTCTGCTTTTACAGTGGGTTAAACAACCTTTATTGGATCAAAAGAAAATTGGTAAATACTCTTTCAGGCATTTTTTTTTGGTTTTTGTGATTTTTGCTGCTGGTATAGAATCCACAAATTTAAAACATAATAAAGCTCATTTGTATTTATTAATTGAATTTTACCTAAGCGTATTTTCTTTTGCACGTTAGATCGTTTTTCATCACTGACTTTAATCAGTTATCAGTTATGACTTGCTTCACCCCAAACCTCAACCATATCAGAAACACCTGTGCTACCTTCCTAAGCGAAGGTTAACCACTGTCTTTTTCACTTATAACTTTTGTATTCTTTTGTTTCAACTCTGGTATAATTTTTTTCAGTTAAAAGATTTCACCAGCAATGATGATTAATTTATTTAATGAGAAGTTTGGACCACAAGACCACAGCCTAATTTTTGACGAGGAAAAATATTCAGCCAGTTTTAATAATTACTGAAACTGAATTTAGTTTATTTAATTCCTGTATTCAACAATATAAAATAAGTTATAATATTTGGTTATAATATTAATGATTAATAAATATTTATATTTGAATGTAGTTTTATTGGTCACTAAAAACATTCAACGGTCATTAATAACATTCTTGATTCAGCGGTCACTAATAAGATTCAACTGTCATCAATAATATCCAAAATTCATTGGTCACTAAAAACATTCAGCCGTCATTAATAACGTTCAAAATTCAATGGTCACTAATAACATTCAACGGTCACTAATAACGTTCAAAATTCAATGGTCACTAATAACATTCAAGGGTCATTAATAACGTTCAA
>JAUZNK010008120.1:12799-41984 GCA_035046665.1 Euphysa ruthae
AATTCAATGGTCACTAAAAACATTCAACGGTCATTAATAGCATTCAAAATTCAATGGTCACTAATAACATTCAACGGTCACTAATAACATTCAACGGTCACTAATAACGTTCAAAATACAATGGTCCCTAATAACATTCAACGGTCACTAATAACGTTCAAAATTCAATGGTCACTAATAATATTCAAGGGTTGCTAATAAAATTCAAAATTCATTGGTCACTAATAACATTCAATGGTCATTAACATTCATTAATTCATTAATTCATCATTCACTAAAAACATTCAATTGTCATTAATAACATTCAAAATTCAATGGTCACTAAAAACATTCAACGGTCATTAATAGCATTCAAAATTCAATGGTCACTAATAACATTCAACGGCCACTAATAATGTTCAAAATTCAATGGTCACTAATAACATTCAACGGTCACTAATAACGTTCAAAATTCAATGGTCACTAATAATATTCAACGGTCGCTAATAAAATTCAAAATTCATTGGTCACTAATAACATTCAATGGTCATTAATAACATTCATTAATTCATCATTCACTAAAAACATTCAATTGTCATTAATAACATTCAAAATTCAATGGTCACTAATAACATTCAACGGCCACTAATAATGTTCAAAATTCAATGGTCACTAATAACATTCAACGGCCACTAATAAAGTTCAAAATTCATTGGTCACTAATAACATTCAATGGTCATTAATAACATTCATTAATTCATCATTCACTAAAAACATTCAACGGTCATTAATATCATTCAAAATTCGAATTTCATCGGCCACTAATAACATTGAACTGTCATTAATAATATTTATAATTCAAGGGTCATTAATAACATTCAACAGTCATTGGTCATTAATAGCATTCAACTGCCATTAATAGCATTCAACATTTGTCATTCATTAATAACATTCAATGGTCATTAATAGCATTCAACGGTCATTAATAACATGCAATAAGTAATAGTTATCTCGAGCATGCAAGAAAATTAAGGCAGATATTTTTTGAGTATTTTTTGTTTTTAAAAATGTTTAACGAGCCTTTAGGTGAGTTAAACATATAAAAAAATATAAAAAACGAGAAAAGAATGCTGTATTTCTCGAGTTTGTTTGCGATAAGTAGTATTAAGTGTTAAGTTTACACAATTTACTTTATTAAAATTTTAAACAAGCCTTGGATATCATATGTCACACATCATTAATTTTGATATAGTAAGATAAAATTGTCACTTGTTCGAACAACCTTCTCAGTAGGAAACAATATAAAATTCATCAATAAAAATTGCCATCAGACCTCTGAGATGAAGTAACAAGGAATATTGTTTAGGGTTTATCATAACATTCTTTATAAATTTAATACTCAACATTAGAAAATTGTAAACACAAACATGTTTGTAAAATAATTTTATGGTCTTATACGCCAATGGGAGAGAGTGCTGAAAAGGGCTTCATTGTTTTATAGACTTTGGTTTCTTTTATAAAAGTAAAAAGAGGCTTAGTGATTACTAATTTTCACATTAACCAATCAAATCACTCGTTTAATTGTTTAACTAATCAAAATTAACAATGCCGACATTTTTTTTCTTCTCTGAAAATATGGGTTTTATTTCCTCCTCTTCTCAGCAATTGACTATCCATTTTTGAGATATTTACACAAGCTAATGATAAGTAACCTTATTGAACTAGATCAATAAATTAATATTTAGTGACATCCAATAATTACCATGGTAGATAAACTCTAAATACATATAATAACAATTTAGAGCAACCAAAAGTCTTATGTTATAGTTTATTTTATTAAGTATATTGGAAAATTGAGTTTTTCTTGTATCCACGCTAAACATTGCTTTTTAGAAGAGCGACTTGATATTGTTGAGGCTTTCTGTAATAGAAGCGATGTTCGTCAGACTATACAGGTAACGATATGCTAAATATGCTAAGTATGCTAAGCTAAATTGTCTTTAAAATGATTTATTTATAGATTCTAAAACTAAATTACGTCTTCCTTCCTCATCTCATCTTCTCTTCAAAAAATATAATCTTTATTAACTTCTTTGTTTGAAAATTGTTTTGTTTTTGACAACCACATTATTATTGTCTAAATAAATAAATAAATCTTAATAAATAAATAAAGTTTGATATAAATTTGAATTAAATTGATTTGTAGAACTTATGATGTTGATGATTAGAGAAGGTTCGATTTTTGCATCCTAATTTGAAGAACATTTTCTGAACCCTCAAAAATTCCTCGTCCGTATTCAAGTTGAAGTTCTTCTATGTCATACTTAACTATGATTGTTTTTTTACAACTTTTACGTTTAGTTAGTTAAGGTGAAGTGAAACAAAATTTTATTTAGTTTTGCATTTCATGTCTTTTTTTTGTTTAATGTAATAATCTTGTTTTGTGCATAATTATTGTATAAATATTGTGTATAATAACCAGAGATCTCCTAGTCACTGGCTGCTGAATTCACTCTTCCTTAACTTCCTTAAGCCAGCAAAATATTTAAAATTTACATTTAACATTTGCATTTATATTTATTTAGCGAGTGTATATATATATATTATTTAATTATATTATATATTTATATACATTATTTATTACAAAAGATAAATAAGTTATAAAAATATCTTTATCGATTGAGGTTTCAAGTTTTAGAGGCGGAAGTCTCGTTGGCTCGAGATAATAACGAGGATCTTATTTTGAATTTGCCAATTGTTGGAAAATTGGTAATGGTTTTATAACAAAAGAATTAGACATGCTCATGGCTTACATTAAAATAATGGCTATGAGTTTATGAATTTTTGTTTCATTTAAAGGAGTTAGAATTTGGACGCTGTCACTATTTGAAGGTTAACACGTTAACATGTGTAAGAAACACAATTTAATGGGGTATAGGCTTTTTATACAAAAGTTATCGTTTGAAAATATTCTAAAGGAAAATACTGATTATGTGATACTTACTCTAGAATTATTTTATAGGAAACACATCTAAAGAGAATCCCGGATATGTCTCGATTATCAAAGAAGTTTCAAAGAAAGAAAGCCACCTTACAAGTATAGTGATATACGTTGTTTTTTTGTTTTTTTTATTTGTGCCATTCTTTCTGGGGACCCTTGGCAAAGCCAAGAGAGGTTTTTATGAATTCTCCCTTGTTAGTTTATCTATAACACTTTCTCTCAGCAGCCGTTCTAGAGTCTTTAGGCCATTAGGGTAGACAGTGACAGTTTTAGATTTTTGAATTTATGTTTTTATACTGGACCTGATTATGTTCATGTATGGTGATTTTCATCATGGTCAAAAAAAAAAATCAACATATTTCAAAATGTTTTTGAAATCCATTCTTTAATCTTTTCTGAGTTTTGCATGAATTTAGTATTTGTATTTGTGTTTGTGTTAGAGGAACACAACTGTTTTTATTTAAATGTCCAAAACTGTTGTTTTTCAGTACTGTACCCAATTTTCAGGTCCCTACGGTAAGATTCTCTCTGTAGTTCGAATTTTTGGAGTACCTTATTTGTTATTGAATTTTCTTTACAAATGTTTTTGCAAAAACAAATTTGACAAAGAACAAAGATTGGAAGTAAAATATAAATGTTGGGACATGAGAAAAGCGAATCAAAAAAAGAAGTTCCAAAATGATTTGGTGTTCCAGCTAATACCCTTTCGACTTTGCAAAAAATTAAAAATAATAATACTAAATGATAATGTGAATCAGGATGATTAAAAAAGTAAAGTAAAGTTTTTGAGGCTTTTCAAAAAGGGAGTGCTGCAACCAAACGGTAGAAATTTGAATATGATCAGTTCAATAAAGCTATTTTCAAATGGTTTACAAGGCTAAGAATCAGAAAATCTTCCAGTCAAAGGTGTCCTTATCAAAGAAAAGGCACTATACTTTGCTAGAGAATTGAACTTTAAAAAGTTTTAAGCATTACATGGTTGGTTAGACAAGTTTCGAAAAAGTAAAAAGGATAAAGCAAAGGAAAATAGTTATTTTTAATTTAATAATCATGAAAAATTTAAATGCTCAAAATTAATCTGAATTTTCAAAAACTGCATTCGAGTTACTATAACTATTGACTATATGAGCACAGTATAAAACAAGCTGTTGGTGGAAAAGTTTTCATAGCGAAGGAAACATTTTTATATCTAATGTTGGTGGGAGAAATATTTGAAGTTACGAAAACAAAATTGCCCAAGAAATATTTGCTTTACCATTTACGTTTTAAACCAAATCTGAATATATAAATATCAACATAACAATTTTTACACAAAATTCAACACATAATGAACGTGAGCAAGTCTAACGTGAATTCAAACATCATTCTTTTGCTAAACAATTTTGGTGAAATTCAAAAATTTAAAAAGTTTCAAATTTTTCTTCTGCTGTGAAGATCAAACGGTACGGTACCTTCATTCTCAATTCATCGTTTTTATTAATGACTTTACCAAGGAATACTATATGACATCTTTTCTTTGGCTGCTTTTATAAAATAAAAAACTTTCTAAGTAGAAGATGATCAATGAACCTTTTTTTTCCATCTTGAAATATTGCTACTGCATATTTGTTCTTGATGTTATTTGGCTGCATTGCTGTGTCTAATTTATTCCCAGCAAAAGGCGTCCATGTTTGTTTATAAACATGAATACCCATGACAAAAGCATCAATTTCATAAGATTTTTCTCTATAATAGGTATCTTTTTGAGACAAAATATGTCTTTGATCGATGGTTTACAAAATATGTCTTTGATCGATGATTTACAAAATATGCCTCCTAGACAAGACATTTCATTTCAAGAAAGGAATTGTCAGTGGAATCAAGCACAGCAAGGTTTGTTTAACTGGAATGGCTGTGGAAAATGTAAAGGGTGAAAGACTACCGATCTTTGTCATCAGGAACTCTAAAAATCCCATGTGTTTTTTTAAAGGTGTTAAAAGCATTCCATTTCGTTATCGAGCTCAAACAAAGAGTTATTGTTTATTAGTTGTTATTTTTTTGAAGGGTTAAAGAATTTGACTGAAATAGTGGTGTGCCAAATTCACATTAATCGTAGATAATTGCCTTGCCCAGCCAGAGTTACCATCTACATAACGTATTGAGTTCCTAGGATTGGTCTTTAAACTTAAATCCCCATTCTTTTTTGATATAGTTTTGAAAAATTTTTTAGTACTCAGAAGGTTTTTTTTGTTTGTTGTTTACAGGTTCTATTGACATTTTCAATAGCCTGACACACATGCAAGTTTGTCACCCATCTACAGGTGGTTTGCCACACATATTTCACACCAGTTTGGGAAACATATGGATCCGGAAAAGATTGCAATCTAAACATAAAAAATCTTTGCAAGAAATAAATCAAAATCAGGGAGACCAATTTCATTTCTGGTATGGAAGTCTTCCTGACACTATTAATTCAGCATACCAGAAACAGAGCCACACTTGAGTCATACAAAAATTGATGATAATGTGCCAATATGAAAAACAACAGAAAAACCCTGTGAATGAGTCAAGTGCATGCTTTTTTCAGTGGTTATCATTGGGCCAAGCTGGTTTTATTGTTCAAATATCTTAGTTGGCAAAATGTATGGGAAATTCACGTTTTTTAAATCAAAAAACTCTTCAGCGCAATGAAACAACATGATAACGCAATAAACAACATGACAATAGTTTTGTAGTTCAGTTTGCTGTCTCAGCCAGATCATCGATTAAGCTTTAAGAGTTTATTTAAAGCAGAATATGAAATTTTTTATTAATTGAAGGCAGATGGTTGGAATTATTTATAAATATGTTTGTAAAAATTTATAATTATATTTATAAACATTTATAAATATATTTTTAAACTTAGCTTTATCTCTGATATTTTGTTGGTGAGAAGTTAGCAATGAGTCTAAAATAGAAAATGATATTTCTCACTATAGGATTGTGTACGCGTCTATCAGGCTGTGAAACAATTACCGTATTTAGTTACCACCTTGGCAACTTATGATGGTGAATTTAAAGCAATGATTGACGATGTGTTTTCCAAAGCGTTTAAGGTGATGTTTTATTTTGTCTTTTTTACCTAACTGAAGAAGGTCCTAAAAATTTATGTCTGTATCGGCTCGTCTAATTTTACTTGCAAAACAGCTCTAAGGATTATTATAATTTTTTTCAGGAAGTTACGCAGTAATATGTAGAGTCATGTGACCGAGCTTTTTTAGGAAGTTACGCAGTAATATGTAAAGTGATGTGACTGAGCTTTTTCAGAAAGTTACGCAGTAATATGTTGGTTTTTGTAAAAATTCTCACTTGGCCAGAAAAGGCCCAAACTGGCCAAAAAAAAAAGGCCTTTTTCTTGGATATTTTAATATGATTGATTTTAACCATTTTTCTAATTTTTGCGTTATTTTTCTCTGACAAATTTTCTCTCTGGAAAAAAAATTTTTTTCTCAACTTGTGGACCAAATTTCTCTCGAGATCGTTCAGAACACTTAATTTTTAAAAATTGACATGTAATTTTATTTGATATTTTTTTTTTTGTATGCTGAAAGGAATGCGTTGATGTAGAGTGATGTGATGTGATGAGGAATGCGTTGATGGTGTATAATCTGTTGATGGTGTATAATCTGTTTGCCCATGCCCAAGTTATGTCTCTTTTTGCTTAAAAGCTTAAAGCCTATCAGCAAATTTCAGGCATGGAGTTAGATGTCTCCTGTCGAAAAATCACATACTTCAGTACTGAAGCAGAAAATAACTCAAATTGGTTAACTTTATTCCTGATAATGAATTAAATTTTTCTAAATTCTCTCATGCCATCCATTGTAAGACATACAGTCTGGAATTACTTCTTTAAGATCAGGTTTTTTTTTTTTTTTGTTTTTAATATATCAAAATACAAGTTTGGATTAGATTCACCAATCCTTAAGTGATGGTTTTCTTTCATAAAAAAAAAATCAAACTCTATCTATCCACATTCTATCTAAAAAAAAGTCTCAAGATATTTTTATTATGTTCACTTGTCAAATTAATCATTGACTTTTCTTGAATATTTTTTTTTTTTTTTTCTAAATCTGGTTTTTTTTTAAATAAATATAAAAAAGAAAGTTGTTTTGTAACATAGCGTAAGGAAACCACCACGAAAGATGTAAATATCATGTCAAAAGTATTTACTCTATTAGTTACATAATGTTACTTACAAATGCTCATGAATTTTTTTTGACGTGAAAATAGGATTGTCCCATTCATTGCTAAGGCTTAACTTCTATTTCCATTATTTCAAATTTCGCTTTTCTTATTTCTACAGAAATGTAAATGTAAACATTGACTTCCTGATTATTCCCTTAAATTTTCTTATCTGCAAAATAATTTGTATTCTACTTCTGTTTATTACGTGTCATATTTTTTGCGTAATAAGGTAAATAGCAATTTGGTGTCTCATACAGATAATATAATATACAGATAATTCATTTGGCTAAAGAATGATGGCGAATCTTGAGTGGCAATTCTTCTATTTTATCTATCATAGCCCAGAAATAGAAAGACCTTTAAAAGAAAGAACTTTAAAACATTGTTACAATACATTTTAGCTTATTAAGCTAACTTCATGCTAAGCGCTGATATTTCTTAAAATGTTGGCTAATGTTAATTAACTCAATTAAACGTTCTCCTTAAAGTTCAAATTTTTATTTCCGATTTTATTCTTTGTAACTTTTAACACGCCTTGTATACAAAAGATTTTCCCTCAGTCTATCTTCTATCTAAAAAAGGATATACTTGTTTTAAAAGAGTTTCATTAAGCAGTAAAATTGAAGAAAGTGATTTTTGATGAAAAATATTTCTTCTAAACAGGATTTAGTAAATGACTTTTCAAATTACATGGACTTGATTGAGACAACAGTTGATTTGGATGAGGTGGAAAATCATGAGTACTTAATCAAAGCAGAGTTTGACTCAGTGTTGGCAGAGTGTAAAGAAAGCATGCTTGAGATTAGTAGTCAATTCAATGACGCCCTTTCCTGTGCTGCAAAATCATTAGGACTCGAAGCTGGGAAGACCATTAAACTTGATTCAAATTCACAAATTGGACATTTCTTTCGTATTACGTTAAAGGTAATTTTCATTGATATTGACCTAATCCAGGTAGTCAGGAAAAGTTAAGATAATAGTTTGATAGCTGCTCAGAATTTTCAAGATTTTTAGTATTCATTTTATCCGAAATTTGGTTTATTTAGTGAAAGCTTGTCCTAATTATCCTGAGTTTTATTATCAAGTGCGTGTTCCCTAAACTATAATGTGAAAAAAGAAATTTGCTCTAGAGGTTTAATTTCAAACCTTTTGAAATTAAAACAACTTAAACTTCAAATTCCTCTTTTGAACCAAATTCAAATAAATTTCTACAATTTTCTAACTATTTAAAATACTGATAAATTTACGTTTTTTTTTTTTTATTTGGTAATTTATGTTTGTGAGATATAGTCAAGCTAATATTTATTATTCACTTTGGGAATTAATTGTCTCCAGGAAGAGAAAATACTTCGAACATCAAAGAAGTTCACAACATTGGAAACACGTAAAGACGGCGTGCGTTTCACTAATTCAACTCTTCATGATCTAAGTAGTGCTTATTCTTCGTTGAAAGCCTCTTATAATGAACTTCAGTCTCAACTTGCAAATGAAGTCATCAAGATTGCAGGTAAGTTAATAGTAAAATTATTTTTAAATTTCTAGAAATATCTCTTAATACTAAACATGTCAAAACCTTACTTGGTATAGCCTTACTTTGTAAATATATCAAGTAATTCATAAGGTTCTGCAAAAATTTTCCCATCTTTAAAATTTGTCGAGACTTTTTTTCTGTTATGAATACATGTTATTAGTTCATTTATACATTCATATATAAATCAATTCAGCATTAACAATTTTTCAAATTTTCTCAAAATCCTCCTCATATTTGTCAAATTTTGCATGAAGTTCGAGGATCATAGAGGTCTTCCTTTAGCCCATAAATTATCATTATATAACTGAAAATGTTAATTTGAAATTTTCTCTTTTGAAATTTTACTTGAAGTTGGAGGGCTTCCTTTGAGCCACATCATCACCTGTCAAAAATTTTTTTTCTTTTTTTTTTTTTTTGGCGTAAGTTAAGTTTTTAAAATATTCGCGAAAACATTATATTTTTAAAATTTTTTGAATTTATTTTGAATTTAATTTGAATATACTGTTACCATAGAGTATGTAGAAGTATCGTAGAATATACCGTAAAAGTACTTTAGAAGGCCTCTTTTGGTTTATAAAGCCACCTTTTCGAAACCTCTTTTTTATTATATTAAGCCCAAATATGGTCATCTTTTAGACCGAAAATAGCTTTGTTTTAAGTTTTGTGAAATTTTGCATGAAGTTAGTTTTCCCATCAGGAATTTTTTTACCCATATAGCTCACCTGTTAAAACTGGCTAAAACGTTTTCAGTAAAACTAAATGATTGGCAAGTCCCCTTTAGTAAATCTTTAGATAATAGTTTAAACATCTTTTGGAAGAAAATTTGTATCAGTTATCTTAGGGAATATCATTATGAAATTATCTAATCTGCTGTAGAAGAAAAGTATGTGTCCAATATATATTGGTTGCTGATGATAGATCTCATTGAATAGTTAAACAAAATGCTTGACCTAAATTGTCCTAAATCAGCTGAAAAAATCTATTTTCTGTTTTCCGTTTTCTTAATTTTTCATACCATTCTTAAAGCCAATGATAGAAGTTTGTCGTTTAGTGTAGGCCAGGTTGTCCTGATATTAGATCCCGTGAGCACAAGCTTATTAGAGCAAATTTTTTTGCTAGAATGTGTTCTTTGGGTCAAATGTAAAAAATATAAATGTATGAAAGAAGACATTAAAATCTAATCTAATCTTAAAAACTTTATAGTTAATAACGTTGCTGATGTGAAATTCATAAAAAATAAGAACCCTTCAAAACCCGAGCAAATCTCAAGTGTTCAGTGTTCAATTCACGTATAGCAACAAATGTGAAATGGAGAAGTTACTACAAGAAGTTTACAAGTTTTTACCACATATGATGTTAATTTTGAAAGTCAAAAAACACCTGTTTAATATCATTACAAAGAAAATTATGGAAAAGTAGTTGGCTGATCAATTTTTGGGACTTAGGCAAGATGTGATAAGTTGCTGAACAGCTTTTAAAATAAAATATTAGAAGATGAAGCATCAGTTTGGAAACCTATAAAAAGAAGGAAACTACGTACATTTAAAACAAATGAGAAAGCGGTTAACATGTTACAGTTTTTACACTTCGAGAGGAACGTAGCCTACTGGCAGGATTTGTTATTGCGACAAGGGAAAGACCTGGGATTTACTGGTCAGCGTACGTTGGAAAATATGATTTTTGGGTTGTGGAAGCTTGGCGCCCAATAAGTCATCTGTGCTACATAAAATTGAGAAATTATTTGAAGTGGATAATCTTGATAAAATAGGTGAGGGAAATGAGCTAACGGTAGTCATGTTTGATGGAATAGCCGTTGTCAATAAGATCATGAAATCATATTCCATGAAAACTTGTCAAGATTTTGCAGAATCTTTTGTCATGAGAATAATGCATGATTCAGAAGAATATCATCAAGTGCGGCTGATATTTGATAATTATAATGAATCTTCACAATTCAAGATACAAAATGACAAAGTTATCCAAAATGTACCTATCAAATCATTGTTATCACATGTGGAAACGAAGAGGCAACTGATGATTTACTTAAGCCATAAGTTTATTGCTGCTCGTGAAGACAAAGGAAGGGAATATGTTGTTGTGTTTCAAAATGAGTGCAATTCGAATGTTCTAATAAGCAACGATCTTCACACACATAGTCATGAGGAAGCTGACACTTTGTTGCTTTTGTACGATTTAGATGTTTCAAGTAAAGATGCATTTCAAAAGTTAGTGATATGTTCTCCAGATACAAATGTGTTACGCCTTCTCATCTACTTTAACAAAAGCACGTACGAAACAAGATATAGGAGCTGCTTTTGAAATACCAGGTGAAGAAAAGTCAGCTGCATTCCTTGGCTTTCACAGTTTTACCGGATGCCATCAGACTGCAAAGCTCTATGGAAAATCTAAACTGTTTTCCTGGAAAACATTTTTCAATAGTCCAAATTATGTTTTGGAAGCCCAATGTAAACTTGGCTGTAACACTTGTGTTTCTGATATTACAATCAAATGGTTAACAGGATTTGTTCTATATTTAGACTGTCGAAATCGTCCGAAAGATGTATTAGAATTAGCAGCACTGTGACGGCATAACATACATGAAGGCACAAGCAGAAAGTGAAATGCTTCTACCAACTGCAGCATCACTAGGATTTAAGATTAAATGCAGCCATTATATATACAGGATATGGAAAAATGCAAACATTTCAACACTAGACCAACCTAACCCTGAAGATTTTGATTGGAAGGAAGTTGAGAATGCACATAAGACTTTCATTATGGAAAAACAACCTGTTTTTGAAGCTCTTGTTGAACTTAGTATTTGTCAGTGTAAAACTGTCTGTGAAAACATGAGATGCAACAACAACATACATACAGACAATAACATACATATTTATTTGTAATAAGAAGTTTACACCCCAACCAGTATTTCTGGATTATGGCCTACACTACACTATACTTTTATATACGTTATTGTATGCAGCATACAATTTTATCTCTGCATATGAAATATAGGCTCGTGATAAACTAAACCCTGGGTAAGTTTGGTAACCCAATTTCTTCAAGGAAATTATGCTTAAAATAATTTTCTAGTCACCATTTTAGTGAAGAATTTCAAGAAGAAAATATAAATTGCGCTAACGAAGTTGCCAAGTGACCAAGAAATGCAATGAGAAGGATTTGATTTTTAATTATTATTTTATTGATCATTGTTATCAAAATTGGCTCATTCATAAACATCTTCATCATCACTGTCATTGTTGTTATTGTCATCACCATTATTGTGATTTTCATCATCATTATCCACCAAAGCTCCCTGGAGCAAGTAAAAAATTTGTTTAATTAGTTTTAATAACTTTCACCTATACTAATTATTTTAATCTTTAGAAATTTTAAAAATTCACACACTAACATTGCTTTCTTAAGTTTCAGATTTTCTATTAAATTTCTACATTTTTTAAATGTTTTTAATGTAATCGATATTATGATTTTGGTATTGATTTTTATTGAGCGTTTTTAAGGATAGTTTAAAGCAGCATAAATCCTGTCTTCCTTTCGACCTGGCAGTAATGTGTCACACGCACAAGTTATTCACTCCTAAAAAAACCACTGTACCATGAAGCATACCCATGCTGGAAGGCCAAATAGCGATCAGCACATGCAAGTTATTAATATTAATATAGTATTAATATACTAATCTTTATAGTTGGTAATTTTTTCAATTCAGAGGGCTTCCATCATCGTCATCGTCATTACTTTCATCATCCCCATCACCCACACTGCTGCCATCATTGCTTCCACCACTACCACTATCATCCAATAGGGGAACAACTTTTTACTCCAGCACTACCACCTCCACTCTTCCACCAAGTTTGAGTAGGTTTTTGAAACCTCAGCTAGTGAGATGTACTTTTAATATTTTGATATTCAAATTAATTTGTTACCAGGTGGTTATTCTGACCCTATGCAGATTATGGGGGATCAGTTGGCTTACTTAGATGTATTATTAAGGTATGTGTCTTCTTTTAATTTAATGGTCAAAGAATAAATACTTTTATTGTTCTTCTTAAGCTTAAATATTTCTGTTTTCTAAGATTTTATCTTAAATATGCACATAGTATATCAATTTACCAAACGGATATCCTTAGATTAGATAATCAAGCGTTACAATAAAAATATTAAATATTTAAAAAAATATGAAGTGTTTCATGCCAATGCAATTGTTAAAGCTATTAATGATCCAAGAGGTTTTTGAGTTCCCCATGTATTTCAGTGAGAGACTTTCCTTTGAACAATAATGAACAAAAATTATAGTAAGATTTTAAAGTAATTGTGTTTGTATTTTCATAGCAATTATAATTAGCGAGTAAAAATGTATTTTCATAGCAACAATTTGACATCAATTCTGTTTTTTTTTTTGATAATTCTGTCTGGTTTTTATAAGGTTGTGATTTCTTATTTCTCTTGTAAACAAAGTGGACATTTTTAAAAATATTTTTTGTAAATACTTTGTAGTTAGCAGATTTTGTTTTACACTCCCTCTTTGGTAACTCAGCATAAACTCAGCATAAAGTGCTTATAAAGCGTAAAAGAGCGAAAGTAAAAGGGCGAGATCAGCAGCAACGTTTCGTGCAGAAAACCTATTTAACTTTGCAGAAATTAAAAATACAAAAATTTATACAGAAAAGGTGTAAATTCTCATGTCATCAAATAATCCACATACCAATTATTTTTTTTTTTATTATTCACCCTGAATTTAATGAAATTGATTACTTTTGATACAATCAGGTGCATGGCACTTATGTTCCAACACAAACTGCAATGAAAGCTTTACAGGTTACATTTGGATTTTGCATTTTGGGTATAGTAAAATAACTTGTACCGTTTACTATTTGAGAGAATAAATTTTATTGGTTATGGTTACATCTACGCCAATCAAATCTATATAATACTTACTTGAGATCGGTCTAGTGTCTTAAATCGGCCCTAGTTGTTTTGCTATATAGTGTTGTACCCTTGAAGTTCATATTTTTGCCTTTGTTACTTTGGAGTCTTCTAATATCAAAATCTTAGATCTTGCTTACACTTTATTGTAAAATACACTACATTAATGTATAATTTTCAAAATGATATATGTTGACTTAAGTAACTATGACTGAGGCGTAGTTGTGTAAGAAATCTAAAAGCCTTTGGATGATGTTTTTAAAAAAATGTTAAGCTAATTATTCTTCAAGAGCATTTTTGTGGTATTTATGAGACAAAGTAATAAACTACTTATTATATTTTTCACAAAGCCACTAGACAGCTGATCAAAGACTAATTTAATTGTGGAAATCAATGTCCAGTATATTGACGTCACTCTGTTAGAGATACTAACTAGGATTTTTTTTCATAGTGCTATTCTTTTTATTCATTCAAATTTTTGATATTCAAGTTACTGTAAATGACACTTCTTAATTTCATAAAAAATGATTACAATCTTAAAAAGGGAGGTTGCCAACTAGGTGTCTACTCATAAAAATGACGTAAATTATTTTTTGTGATTTAGCCGCATTTTTTATTTTTTTTGACATGAAAGCGAAATGCTCTTTTTGAAGAGTGCTTAGGCAGAAAAACATAAAATTGTAAAGTCAAATGATTTCAGTGAAAATATAATTTATTGTAATCAACTTCGTAGAAATAGTTTTAATAACAATTAATAATAATTAATAATTGTAGTGTTTTTATTACTATGGGATAAAACACACGTGATTTATATATTTATATATATATATTTATATATATTATTTTCTCAACTACTGAACATCGTTTAAAATTTTAGTATCAATTATGTTATATCCATTGTAGTAAATATCTGTACCATTTTCGCTGTTTGATTTTTTAACCAATCAAAATTGAAAGCTGCTTCAATATGTCAAATAGTATTTTGCGGCATATAAATTTTTAATATGCTATTTCTGCAGGAGCTTTTTTTTTTCTTTTCCTAGGGGAATTAAAATCAAGTCATAATTTCATGGCAAATATATAATGGAAAGATATAGATAGAAAACAGAAACACAATTAAATAGTGTAAGAAAGTTGCTGGTGTTAACGTGTGGCCAATTTTAAGAGGTAGAATCACCTTTCCCTCCACTGTGTTAAACAGCAGTTCAAAACTATTTGTTACTAAAAATCTACAGTTTTTAAGCTTATTTATAAGTAAAATGTAAAACTAAAATTTGGAAGTTAAATATATATATATATATATATATATATATATATATATATATATTTATACTTAAGATTAAATATTTTATAAATTTTAAAAAATTTTATGCTAATAAATTAATTATTTTAGTACTAATTTTTACAAAAATATATTATTATATATTATAAAATATATTCTTATAAATTTTTTTTTTTTTTTCTATTCTTTATTTTTAAAACAATCTTAAAATTTGTTGATTTCAAAGGATGCATTATAGTGTCTGTTCACTTAAATCTAATTTTCTGTGACAAAGTCCTTTGATTTTATTTATTTCTTATTGCTGATTGATCTAAACAAATAGGTCAGATTGAAAATTGTTTGTTTATCATTGTTACTTTTTCTTTAGCTTTTCACTTGTTGCTTCGCAAGCCCCCATCCCATACACACGTCCTGTTATATCTCCTTCTGGTGAGAAAGTATATTGCAAAATTGCATTAATCTAGGAGCATGCTGTTGGCATTACTAACCAATTAATAATTCTAACTGGAAAGAAAATTCTAAGAGATTTGTTTTAAATGACTTCTTATCTCAGAATTAGTCAGTTCAAAAATGTATATATACAGTTAAAGTCTTTTGATATCTATCTATGCATCTTTGATGTAAAATCATCTGATCCAAAATTTGCTCACGAATTTTTGCTATTTTCATATGGTTTTCAATATTTTCCTGCTTTTTAATCTTTGCTTTAGAGATGTTTTTAAATTTAATTTAATAGTATATTAATTTAATTTTATATGAGACCGGAAAATTTTCTTAACCTCTATAAACTGGTAATTTGCAACTGGTAACAGGTTTAAATATGAATTATTTAATTATAAAAACCTTGCAATAGTTTAATTGTACCACGCAATAACGGGACCTTTATGTCGAGTCAAACAGTTTATTACATTTCATGCATCATCATAAATTTCATGGAAAATGGCTCAAAATTGTAAATTATTTGTAAGGTTTTTATGCAAAAGTTTGTAATTATGGAAATATTGCATAAATTTGAATTCAAACATGTTGCAATTTTAAAAATAATTGCACATGAATATCGCTATCCCCACCCGTAGATATTTTATTTTTTAGATAAGGGGAAGATCATTTTGAAAGGAAGTAGACACCCATGTCTAGAGGCACAAGATGACATTGCTTTTATTTCGAACGATATCTCATTAGTCAAAGGTTTGTTACAAATTACACCTTATTCTATTCATTCACTCTCTAATATGTTATATTCCTAAGTTAAAGATAGTGAGGAATAATTTCATTGGTTGTAAGCTTGTGTGGATATTTATGATACCTTGAATGACTCCAACCTACACTTACACTTGCTAGAAATTTTATACCAATTAAGTCTAGTAATTTAAATTATATTAGATTTTTTGTTGGATTTTTGACAGTAAAATTTTAACTGGGAGGTTTTAAGTATTGAAATGCTTGCAGAGTAATTTGGAACCAGCTAATTCCAGGTTTTGATGAAAATACGAAGAAATGAAATGAAGCTTGCGAGAAATACGTGATTAAAGTTTTATAGGTTGTGGTTACAAGAGATGTTCCGGAAAGTTTTTGTGAACAATAGTAAAAAAGTAAACCTTATCATAAAGACTTTCAACCCCAAGTTTCTGGAATACCTTCTCATAGGATGTTAATTTGATACTTGCTAAGGCTGCCTTGTACTGTAAATATTTACTATGTGTCTACAAAAAGTGTTTTTATGAGACTAATGGTAAATTAAATCCCTCTAAATGAAAATCTTTTCAAAAAATTTTAATGGAAAAAATTTTTGTTAGCCCGATTTTGGTGTAATTAGGGAGGTAGAAATTGACAATGCGTATCTTTGCTTTTGAATAGCATGAGCGCAAACTTGCGATGCATGTGGTTTTATATCATTTAAAGGAAATGCTAATTATTTTTTGATATCTTCTTTTTAAATTGTTATTATTTGCGAAATTAATTGGAAATTAATTTTAATTCATCTTTAATTTACATTGGTTCAATCTTTTATATAGCCAGGGAAATTAATTGAAAAGCTGTGTTAAAAGCTGTGATTAAAAATCTCCCTATTTAATACTATTCCACCAACTCAGTGGTCATTTAATTAATAATTTGGTTAATTAAAGTGTGTTTCTACACCGTCGGAAAGATGAACTTATGGAAAAAATTATCATGCATTTATCCAAGACTATGTTGTAATATCTGATAAAAGTCTGCTCCTTTCCATGGTGTGATTGTTATGCAAAGTAACCCCGTTTAAAATGACAAAAATATGCATATCAGATATTTGTATATTTGTGACAATTAATTTTGTATCATCTGATAGAAAAGAGTTATAAATCACAATTGTGTATTTTGGTGTAAGTTTACATAAATAGATTTTTATATTATAATCTGTGATGTTTAAGTTTTGAAGCAAAGCATCAGCTTAAAAGCAAATAATATTAATCGGGTGCAGTTTTTAACTTCAAATAATAATGCAATGCAGTCTTTAACTAGAAATAATAATGCAGTGCAGTCTTTCACTTAAGATAATAATGCAATGCGGTTTTTAACATGATATAATAATGCAATGCAGCTTATAACTAGAAATAACAATGCAATGCTGTCTTTAACTTGAGATAATAATGCAATGCAGTTTTTAACTTGAGATAATAATGCAATCGAGTTTTTTACTTCAAATAGTAATGCAATGCTGTCTTTAACTAGAAATAATAATTTAATTCTGTTTTTAGATTTAATAAATTTCATTTAGATTAAATTAAATTTTTACAAAAAATATGTGTTAATTGCAAAAATTTACCCGCATTAAGTCTATCATTCTCCAATTGTAAAAGAAAGAGATAAAAGTTTCTCAAAATGTTTTCTTTCTAAAAATTTTTATATCCGGAGCTTCGTGACACAAAGGTTTGTTGATATGTTATTTTCTAGAGTTTAAAATTGATATGGCTTGTTGCGATAGCACAAAGATGTCTTCTATGTTAAATCCATTAGGTAGCTTCTGGTCCATCAACCAATCCTTTGATTTCTCTCTAATCATTAACCAATGATGATCTGTAGATGACCAAAATTTATGCAACCATGATAAAGCGATTGCGGTGGCCCATATAATTTCATGCCGTTCTTGGTTTTGTTCAATATCTTTAACCGAATGTCCTGCAAATGGGCAGCCATCGCGTAAATGTAAAAAATGTACTGATAAGTTTTTAGCTAATGCATTTGTTAATTCCCAGCTGCCGTTAAAATTCATTTTTTCTATAAGTTTAACATAACTTTTCCTGTCATGTCTTTGTGTTGAAATATATTTGTTGCTTTCTTGTTTGGTTAGTTTATATTGAGGTGTTCGAGGAGTTAGTTTTGTATGCCATATTTGTTTATTTTTGGGGGTTTGTTGTCCCGAGAATGACTGTTGCTTTGAAATATCGTACATCGATTGAGTATGTGTTAATTCTTGTGTTTCTGTCTTTTTTCCTTTAACGTTTATCTCGAACATAGATCTAAAGAAAAACAGCTTTTTGAAGTTATTTTGTTAATTATTTTAATTTAAAAAACCAAGTTAAGATTTATGAATTGGACGAGGTTGAGGTCCCTTACACCTAAAATTTACAAAGATAAAACTGACAGGATTTTGAAAAAATTAATATTGTTTTTCCATGTAAATATAATTTATATTAATAAGCAAGGGCTGAGGAAAAAGGTTTCACTGCTATTGAGTTTGTTTTATTTTTATGGTTTAAGCATTTTTGATTTTTGCTTTGTTTTGTGAATGACTGCACTAAACCATAGATTTTATTAGAAACCACTCAAAAGAATTTACTTTTTATCCAAAAAATTTTTTTTTCAGAATTGGGAGGAAAATGCTTGATTAGTGAGGCAATGTTCCAAGAGTGGAAAACAAAAATTGTTTTTGCTTGAGAATTATAAATTTAAATTTTTATTAAAAATTTAGATGAGCAATTTTTTTTTTTAAAGAATTCGTATAAATGAGTCGTTTCCTCCCTCAAACAGGCACTAACTAATATAACCCAACTCAGTTCAACCCAATTCACAAAAGTTTCGTTGATCCCTTATTGTTTTTTGAGTTATTTATGAAATTTAACTATAAATAAAATAGTTCTTTACTTCCTTTTTTTCATTTAATAAAATAACAGCGGAAAAAAAGAGCAATGTTTCCGCCAAGCTGAAAACTCAACTGATTTTTTTCTTTTTTGCTTTTTTTCTACTACTACTACTATTCACCAGGAAAAGAAATCTTATTCTCAATTCCACTTAGTTTTTTTTTTTAAATAATAATATAATTTTGATTCACCTGCCCAAGAAATTTAGCAGAAAACTTTCTTACTTAAATTTACTCTTGATAACAAAAAATAAGAAAACCCAAATTATATATTACACTACTGTATGAATACAAACCATTTTTTTTCAAGCCTGAAGATTGCCTTTAAAAATTCAATCCGTCAATTATTTTTTATGTAAAATTTAACAGATATCTTCTTAAAGGTTTTGAAAATATGAACAAAAAGTTATGAGAAATGAGGGTGGTTGAAAAATTCTCTAAGCATTTTGATTTGTTTTCAAGGCGCGGTCATTTAAGGTCATGAAGTAAGTAGAGATAGCGACACCTTCTGCTCTGTTTGGTTGGTTTCTCATTTGAAGTGTTGAAGCAAAATTTTGCAGCAGTATATCCTTAACTAGGAGACTTTCTAACCAAGACTAATGATCATACCCTGGCTAAGTTTTCTTTTATCATTGCTTTACAAAAAAAGTTATAATATTTGACAGGCGTTTCATTTTTATATTGAAATCCCAAACAGCCATAAAAGACTATTACCTAAGAAGACTCAAGAAAGGTTAACTCAAGAAGACAAAGAAAAGTTATTCAAGAAGACTAAAGAAAAGTTAACTCTAGAAGACAAAAGAAAATTTAACTCAAGAAGACAAAAGAAAAGCTAGCTCAAGATGACGAAAGAAATTTTAACTCAAGAAGACAAAAGAAAAGCTAGCTCAAGAAGACAAAGTTAAATTAATTATGGTTAGTTAAAGCTAACGGCTTACTTTTTGCTCTCTGTTGATTGGTCAATTACGACATTAAGTATTTTCTCTTCTGCGTACCTGTCATCGTTCAATGATACTACTGTATATTTTGAAGGGATATTTGATGCTGTACTCACTTCTCCTATCAACGATTTAATGTATTCACGACCATTAGATTCTAAGATGAATTTAATAAACTGTATTGGTGATGCAATTCTTGTAAAAGAGATTAAATAAAATATAAGTTGTTTTACATGCTGAATCAATAAGGTTTAATTTACTGGTTAATTATCGTATTTCTTGGAACTTTTTAGGGAAAGTTTTTTTACATTTTCTTTTTTACTTTTTTAACATTTATTTTGGAATTAAATGTAGGTGCGAGTAAATATGCATGTCTGCATGGCTGGAAAAACTATTGGCCAGCAGCACTACATATTGCAATTTATAACTTCTTTGTTGATTGGGAGGTTTTAAAAGAGCTTTTTTGATTTTTGATTATGGTATATTTTAATTACTTAATTGTTCAGGTAAAAACTGCTGCTTTTATTCTCTTATTTTGTTTAACTCATAAAATTAAAATATTTACCTAGCATTTCATCTTGATTAAGTTGAATTTCCAAATCCTTCATGATTGATTTAGCGGCTAGTTGGTGCATAACCACACCACAGTCTTCCTGTGTCGTAGCGTCATCGTTGAAAATCAATTGAAATGGTATAATTCTCTTAAATGCTCGTTTACCTAATTGTCCAGATAGATAAATCAACGCTTGACTAGGTAGCAAATGTAAATGATCAATATCGCCTATTTCAGATTGTCCTATTTCAAACATTGATGATGTGCTTATTGTTCTGGAATTTTCTATAACTGGACGATTTCTAATATACCTTGAGCGTACCTTTGTTTTTGTAGTTTCTGTTTGATTTTCGAATGGTAATTTTGTTTCTAATATTGAAACAGGTTGTTGTTCTCTGTCTGCTGTGTTGTCTAGATTATCTGTCTTACTCATAATTTTCTCTGATTGGGTTGATTTTGCCGAAGCATTTCGCCTTGCTGTAAATTTTCGCTTTAATGAGCCAGGGAATGATGTGATATTGTCTGGATTTCTTGATTTTTCGGACACAGTATTTGCTATTGAACGAATTTTATTAAAAAATGAACTAAACACGGCTTTTGGTTTGGAACTTTTCCTGGCTGAAATGTTTTCTGTTGAGAAACTTTCATATTTTATTTCTCTCTTTTCTTTGTGAAGATCGCCAACACTTGTACTTGTCAATTCTTTTTTCATTTCAGCTAAATTCACTCCATCTATAGATTTATTTAAATTTTTTAAATTTGGTTGATAGAAATTATCTTCTGTTTCAAAGTACCCACTTGACGATTTTGAACCACATTTTCTAACTTCATCATCCATATCACTTGATCTTCTATCAGATGAAGAATGGCGTCCAAATCCACTATCTCTCCATTCAAAGCTGTCATGCTTGTGTAGTTTCATTGGCCAGCTGCATTGCGTCATTTCCTCCTGTAGGTTTATCCATTCATATAGAAATCCTCTTTTCTCACTTACTAAATTATCCAAGTGTTCGCAAACTATATTTTCATTTGTATAATCAAGTAAATGTGTGTTTGCATTTCTGTCTAATAGGATCTGTGTGATTTTCCTCCTACATTTCATTTCTTTTCGTTCTTCTAAGTGTTCTTGAGAAAAATGAAACATGTCATCACAGTGCTTGGGCACGTGCGGTGAACGTGTGTCTAGGCTACGGCATGAATTCAATCTCGTTGGATAACCAGGAAACGATAAAAAACTACTTGCGTTTGATGATGAACTTGCAAAGCTCTCTGAATTCTCTCCACTGCTTTTTATTCGAAATTTTTCTGAACCTAACGAATATCTTTTCTCTCCATCAGAGCTAAATTTGATTTCTTCAAGAGGAAACTCAGCAGCAATATTATGAGGATTGTTTGATATCTTCCATTGTTGAATTCTCTCCATTGATGTCCTTTTCTTAAAAACGGTATTTTCTTGTATTTTCATTGCCTCTTCTTCGGTCAAAAATACCTCATTTTCTTGCTCACCCAAAGGGTTTTCTTTTTCTTGAACAGGTTTTTCTGGCTCATCTGGTGTATCTTCAGAAGCCACGGCATCAGTCATCATATCGTGGCTAGAACACATATCAAATACTAAATCCTCAAAAGAATCAAAATCTTCAAACCAGAATTCTTTAATCGATGTACTAGATTCCAATCCTCTATCGTCATCCTCTTTAGTTGCGAGTATAGCATATAAATTTAGTCTATCTTGTAAATAAAGTGCTGGTAGGTTTTCAGGAGTGTAGATGACGTCATACGCATCAGGTAATATCCAGGATACTTTTAAATCTGTAATGGCGGGTTGAAGAGCAATTTTTAGACATTCCAAGACCTAAAATCAATTAATAAATAACGACCTATTTTACTCATGGCCATTTATTCTATAGATAATTTTTATTCGGAGGAGCGCAATAAGAGGTAAATGTTATTCAACTTTGTTTCTAATATTCATATACCTTATCCATTAAGGACGAATCACCTGCACCAAATGTGTAACTTTTCCCCTTTGTGAGCGATGATAGTATTTGATGTGAAAAGTATTCTTTGTTACCTTCCAGACAGAATGTAAAAAACCTAGGAACAAAAAATATAGTATTGATTAACAACGTCTGTAAGAAATAGAAGAAATTTCCACAATGCTATCTGGAAATACTAAGAGAAAATATCTTTCAGTTTTTCATCGGTTTCTATGATAATGAATTAATGTTAATGGCTAATTTTTTTTTCTGCAAGTCAAACAAATTAAACATGAAAATTTTAGATTTTTAACTATTTCGCGAAAAGAGCAAGTACATCTTTTTTGCTCGAATTCAAAACTGTGATTTTGGTTAGATGATAATGGATTCAGCTACTGGGTTGTTCTTCATGGGGTAAATAGCAGATAAATTGTCAATCACTTTTACTTAACAGTCTAGCTCTATGACATTAGTTGGAATAAGTGTCCCACAAAATGCAAAAATAGGAAAATTTGATGATCAAAAGAACACCTAAATATATTTTTCTTTTTCTTTATATCTCATATTTTTGAGAAAAAATTATCTCATTAAAGAGGGTATTTTATGACGAGCTTTGTTTGTTGTTTATTGCAAAACAAATGTGATTGAATATTTTTAGATTTGTTAAGACAAATTTCAGATTTTATTTTTTCCATTTTTTCAAATATCTTAGTTATGAATATCTTACTGATAAATACTTATAAATGTTGAACAAATAATAATTTCATATAAATATAAAATTATTATCAATGGTCAGAAAAATGATCTTTCAATTTTTTAATTTACGTCACGTAAATTTATTTTAATTACCCAAGAATAGAAACCTAAAATTTTGGATTATTATTATTATATCTACTCGCTTTAGACACGCCAAGATTTGGCTAATCGGTGCATTTAAAAAGAAATCTTAAAAAATGTAAATGGAAATTTGGGGGACCGGGGGCATTGATATGCATATCTCTCGCATGTTAAGCCAGTGCTTTACCATTTGAGCTAAACCTGCATATCAAAGTATGGGTTAAAAAAATTATTTTATGATATCGTTCTATTTGCCCATTGTTGAAAAACATCAATCAAAAACGATATCATTGCTTAAAACCCACCAATGCAAATCTTTAAAATATGGATATCTTTCCGTCAAGTTGTTTTATTGTTCCGTCAACTTGTTTTTTGTTCTTTTGATGGCAGTTAGCATAGCGGTGGCAATTGAAAGTGCTTGATTTAAAAATGTGTATAGTAGTTGTAAAGAAAAAGGAATTTAGGGCTATTGTTATAGAGATCACTTTTATATATCTCTTTATTTTTAAACTACAGGTTTTATAACTGTACGTTAGATTACATATGTTACTTATTACAACGTTCTACTAAAAAAATAGGTAGGTCCAAATGGCGAAAATAAGGTTTTGATGTATTCTTTGTTTCCTTTTTGGCTAGGCTTTATCTATAATAGTTTGGTGATACAACCAATGAATTAGACAAATAGCAAGTGTTTCTAAACACGCCTTAGGTAATAAGACAAAAGATTAAGTGTTAGAAGTTCATTAAATGTTATTTTCATTTCGTTTCTAAAGATTTGCTCACTTGCTATATCTGCCATAATAATTTCAACAAGAAATGATTTTTGTGTCTGCCTTTCTTTAATGGCTGCTTAACTCTGGTAATTTTTGCTTTCTCGTTCAAATTAACATCTTTTTTTTTCCAGAAAGATTTTAATAAATTTGCGTATTGTTGTGAAATAATTTTGATGATATCCTTTAGTCAGAATTTGTGGTGAATACGCGAGATGTGGTTAATGTTATACGGAATCAGGGTAGAATTTATGGTGAATACGCATGATATGGTTAATGATATACGGAATCAGGGTAGAATTTATGATTAATACGCGGAATGGGATTAATGATAAACTAGAGTCAGGGTAGAATTTATGGTGAATACGCGAGATGTGGTTGATGATATATGAAGTCAGGGTAGAATTTATGGTCAATACGCCAAATGGGGTTAATTATATACTGGAGTCAGGGTAGAATTTATGGTGAATACGCAGAATAGGATTGATGATATACTGAAGTCAGGGTAGAAATTATGGTGAATACGCGGAATGTGATTAATGATATACAGAGTCAAGGTAGAATTTATGGTGAATACACGAGATGTAATTGATGATCTACGGAGTCAGGGTAGAATTTATGGTGAATACGCCAAATGAGATTAATGATATACCGAAGTCAGGGTAGAATTTATAATGAATTCGCAGAATGGGATTAATGATATGCTGGAGTCAGGGTAGAATTTATGGTGAGTACGCGGAATGGGATTAATGATATACAGAGTCAAGATAGAATCTTTGGTGAATACGCGAGATGTGGTTGATGATATACGGAGTCAGCGTAGAATTTATGGTGAATACGCGAGATGTGGTTGATTATATACGGAGTCAGGGTAGAACATATGGTGAATACGCGGACCTGGAATTGGGATTGAAAAAATACTTGTGTCATGACGCTGAGAATTTTTTTTAGGTGAATTCATTTGGTCTAGGAATTATTTGTTTTGTTGAATTCCTTTTAGCTATTTAATAATAAATTAATAAGCTTGGACTTTTAACTCTGGATTTCATATTCTAACTATAAAATGACTAAGACTCGATAAGATTCGATATGCAAACCGTAAAATGACCAGGGTTTAGTATTTAAACGATAAATTTATTAGGATTTAACTTATAAACCTTAAGATGGTTATGATTTAGCGTTGAATGATAACACGGCTAAGATTTATTAAGTGCACTAAAATGCTTTGGATTTAATATTTAAACCATTAATCGGTTAGTATTTAGTATATAAACTATATAACGGTTAGTATTTAGTATATAAACTATATAACGGTTAGTATTTAGTATATAAACTATATATCGGTTAGAATCTAATGTGTGAACAATATGATGTTTAAAAAATATTATGTGAAATATGAAATGACTAGGGTTTAGTATTTAAACCAATATGGATAGCATTAAGTATGCGAACCATAAAATTCATGATATAGTAAATAAGCCATAAAATATTTGGTTTTGTTCAAACCCTAAAAATATCATTACCTAGCAAGATGGTGTTTCTTTCTTGCCAATTCTATTGTACAATGCCAATTACTGACAGGTCCAATTGTTATGATGAAGACTTGTTTAGGAACATGTTCTATTGTGATATGGCTAAACACCCACTCGACTGCATCAAGCAAAGATGTTCTCATATTCAAAGAATTAGTGAAATTCTCCTCTATGTACTTAATTGCATTTTCTAGTGTACTTTGGTTATAAGGCTTGCTGTCTATATATAAAGGTGATGCATTTAAGATGTAGATGTTAAAATAAGAATTGGCTGGTAAACTTTTCATGAACAACAATAAGCTGTCTTTAAGAACATCGAGTAAGTTATGATCATCGCTATTTAAGTTTACAACTAACAGAAATTCTCGCGCTTGCTTATGTTTCTTGTAGTCAGAGAATTCTTTTTGGAATGTTACAATGTCTGGTGAATAACTAAGCATTAATATAGGGTTATTCATTATATCACTGATCGGATTTTTGTTCTGCGCTTCTGATGACCTATTGATTGGTTCTTCGATAAATATGTATGGTTCGCGAGGTCTACATAAAAACATAAGAAGTTCAAACACGTGATCAGTTGGAGTGTAATTGTCTGGCAAAGAAACTCTTAATTTACTTCCTGTTTGCGATAAAGGGGGGGCATCAACTTGTATAGGGTGTGTGTTCGATTGTACGCCACACAACAAACAGGGTGCATCAATCAATATTTCTATTTGAAAACTGTAATTTAGCGTTGACTGAGCACTCATATCGACAGTGTGTACGGTGTCTATTTGGTGTACAAGTTTAGGGGAAAATGTCTGTGGTAATTTATATTGGATAGCGTCGCCATTAAATACCATAGAAATTTCGCAAACCATCGTCACTTGTATTTCAATTAATACCCATGGGGCGATGTTACCGATACATATACTAAATAAGCTGCTATGCATAGGCTGACTTTCAAACAATACAGTCTTTCCTTTGATATCAGATACATTGCACACTTCTGCAGTAATGTAGTAGCCTTCTACTAGGCACTCAAACTCGACCAAAGCACTGTTATGCGCCAAGGGAAGCACAAAGAGTCCTTCGATTGATTTACGATGATCATTGTAATATGTTAACATAGCTGTAGTTTTTGATGTAAACCCTTTTATTTCTGCAAAAATTGATGATGAACGTAACGGTAGTGGGTGGTTTGTAGTCCGATTTAACAACCCGGAAATTATATTTCTGTTTTCGTTACTCATTAGTATAGCTTGCGTATCACGTTTGGACGTTAAGTATTTCACTGCCCTATAAAACAATTTTCTCCATTGTAAAATTTCTTTCTTGGCAGAAGTTAGGCTTTTTTTTTCTAAAAAATAATCACAGACTGTAAAATTCAGTGCTGCCCTGAAAATGGTGCATCTCTTTCTTATATTATTAATTCTTTTTTTTTTTTTTGAAGATTTTCGGAGAAAAAAACCATATTTATATGATAAGAAAAAAGCGTTATAGGCTTTACATAAAAGCTCTCAACTCAATATATAGGGTGTAAGTTGTTGTAATAAATTATTGACTTCAGGGGGTTGAAACCAATGGCACTAATAATATATTCATATAAAATTTGTTATTTTATAGCCCCCTGTTTTAGATTTACACAGATGTTTTTTTAAGATGTGATGAGGGAATCTATTACAAAGCTTTTTCATATTATATTTGCAAACGAAGAACAAAAGATGGTTTTCACTTTATAGCTATTAGACAGCTGGAAATATTTCCTACATCGCTTTCTTTCTTTTACATCAATTTCTCATAAATTAGATTATAATCTAGTCTGGTAAAATAGTATCTGTGTTTTATCCAATTGTTTCACATTATTTATCCTGTCTTGTTTAACACACCATTATGGATCAAAATTTCCTTAATTATTTCTTCAGGGTTAAAATAGTTATTTGTTTCTTTAGTTTTTACTGGTTATTATACACCATTGTATTTAATACGATTTTACACCACTTATAAGTTTTAGAATATTTTTTAACATCATTTACCGCGGAACATAGCAAATGCGAATGCGGTGTTTAGAGTAGTCAGTTTACTCGTTAGGACCTTGAATGATAATTCTTCTAGTGTGTTGCCCCACAATAAAAGGACCTGGTTTCTATTTTAGCAAGAGAAGTTTGGTGCTAAAAAGTAACTTTTTTACTCGTTTGCTGCACATGCGAGAATGTTAACACTAAGCTTAACATTAAGCACTGATTGTTCTTGAAGCGTTTGCTGCAAAAGCAACTGATAAAAAACGTTGCTGATTAATGATTATGTTACTATGTTTGTTAATAGCGTGATTAATTAAAATTAATATAGCGATTTCCGATGTCTTTAAAAAAAAAAAAAAAAAAAAAAACCGGAGTCACTCCCTTTGCTCTTACTCTATGAGTGACCCCCTCCTATTATTTTTTTTGAGCTCAATTATAAAAAAGATATAACTTGCTGACAAAGACTCGTATCGCAAGCTAGACTTACACAAAAGGCAAACTAAGCTTGCACCAAAGGGAAACTATTTTTTCAATTTCTTTATCACCACTAACTGTATGGTTCTTAAATTTTGCGACTTTTCGTTTTTAGCTGTTAGCTGCGTATTTAAAAAAATTTAGGGGCAAGGAAGCAAAGTATTTTAGGGGTAGGGAAGCAAATTATTTTAGGGGTAGGGAAGCAAAGTATTCTGGGTTATAACGTTTAATTAGACTTTCGTCAGGCTTATTTGTCATTCCAAAAACTAAGTTTAGGACCAAAAATAAATAGTAATAAATAAAAGGGAATTTCACAACTCAGCGGCTTGTATAAAAATCTAAGAACTTTGTTTTGTTTAACTGAAATGTGAATTTTTCATGCTGAAACAACTCAAACAAACAAAGGGTTAAACCAATACAAAGGAACTCAAACAAGGGGGTAAACCAATACAAAGAAAGTGAAACAAAGGGGTGAACCAATACAAAGAAAGTGAAACAAGGGGGTGAACTAATACAAAGAAACTGAAAAAGGGGGTGAACCAATACAAAGAAACTGAAAAAGGGGGTAAACCAATACAAAGAAAGTGACACAAGGGGTAAACTAATACAAAGAAACTCAAATAATGCTTTAAACCAAGACAGGCAAACCTTATTTCAGGATGTCTTTGATAACTGTTACGCAATAAGAGCCTTGATAAGAACTTTATGTTATTGTAACCTTTTTTCATAGGACTTGAGGAATTTCTAATAATTACTGGTCCAAACATGGGAGGTAAATCAACCTATATTCGCCAGGTAATAATTTCCACTGATAGATTTAGCTTCATTGATCATTTCCTAAAAATATAAAGTTTTTAATTTGACCTCAGCAGAGCTCCTGTGAATATTTGTGCCTATCCTTGCCTTTAATATATATTTTTGTTTGTTTTATTTTTGGTTATTAAAATATATCTTTACCAAAGGCAGAATAGATACTTGCTTGCTTGCTTGCTTGCTTGCTTGCTTGCTTGCTTGCTTGCTTGCTTGCTTGCTTGCTTGCTTGCTTGCT
>JAUZNK010008121.1:0-24786 GCA_035046665.1 Euphysa ruthae
ATATAATTTATTTTTACTCCTAGTATTGGTAATATAAATAAAGTAAACTTCAAATGTACTATAGTATTTGATATATAAAAAAAACTATAAAGTATTTTTCATAAAAATTAACTTCTTTTATCAGTTGGTTGTTGACAAAAGTTTATATAATATATATACATATATATTTATTTATAATCCTGTATGCCAGTCAGTGTACCTATTATATCATTACAGCGCCTATGTACCCAAAGCTTACAATAGTCACACTGTTTTGAATTTCTACCAACACTTCTGCTACAAAAAACTGAGCATGGGAATTTTCCTTATGGCCGTGGTGGTGCAATTCCTTTGCCACTTACCATCACTTTTGTCTTGACCTCTTTCTTTAGTACTTTAGAGTAAGCAGCTCTGCTTCTATAGTACTTTAGATTCAATCCCTTACTTAAAGTTATTGAATTTAAGAATCAATTCGTCCATATATACTCAGTGGTTAATACAAGGTCATCTGCATACAGCAATCCCATTGGCGCCCTATTAAAAATTCCTGTGATAATGTTTCAAGCACCATTATGAAAAGCAATATATGTTCTATGTAAAAACATCTTAACCATGTGAATAATAGTATATGCAGTATTTCACAACGGGCCCGTCCGAATATAACTTTCCTTAATATATAGTTAGCAAATTGTCTTTAGGTTTTTGATTGGGTTGATAAAAATTTTCTGTTAAATCTAATGTGAAATTTGACTATTTTAAAATTAATTTCTATTTAAAACCAATTAAAAAAAAAAGAAAAGGTTTAATTATTATTTTTTTAATTTTGTCTATTTGGTGTCTGTTTTTATTGCAGATACAATAAGACCATTGTCAGGTTAAAGGCCCATATCAATTTTTGTTACAATTTTTATCTCGCTTTTTGACTAAAAATTATTGCTTTGAAGGTTCACATATTAATTATTTCTAAAATTTTAGAGGTAAAGAATTATTTCAAAGTATGGATTCTTCACTTTTAAAGGATTTGAATGCATTTAAAAAGCGCAGTTTAGCATTGCCTGCTGTTGAAACAAGAAAAGACAATGCTTCTTTAAACTCTACCAATTCACAGCCTGTACGTAAACCCAAAAAACGCAGGCGACCAGAACTACCTCCTCAATTACTGCAGCAAGCAAAAAAACAAGCTGTAAAAGCTTTTAATTATAAAACACATACACAAATTCGTACTAAAAGTCGATTCTCAATTCTATCAAGTATCGTAGATTTGTTGAAAAATAGATACCAAAGCAAGATATTTGAAGCATGCACTCTTGATGAACTTTTAGACTTTACAAAAAATACAGACATTAAGCCGTTTGATAAAGTATGGCTTGGTGAGGAATCACTGAAAAATAATCCAAAGATACAATTTAAGGATGGAAAATATTCATTTAAACCAAAGTACCCATTGCGTGATAAAAAATCATTAATACGACTGCTTGAAAAACATGATCAAAATGGACTAGGTGGTGTTTTATTAGATGATATACGTGAGGGATTACCAAATGCAGATGAAATTGTTAAATCTATTAGCGATAAGATAATGTTTGTGACACGTAGCAATGATAAAAAAGCAATATTATTTTATTATGATCCTAGCTTTGCAGTGACAGTGGATGAAGAAAATCAAAAACATTGGCGGAGCGTTGCTGTCGAGGGTTTAGGTGAACCGGATATTGAAAAGTATTTATCTACTAGCGGAATAAGTACAATGTCAGGTGTTGTCGCACCTCAAAAACGACCTGAGAAACGAAGAGGTGGAAAACGAAAGAAGAATATTAAATTGTTAAATTCACATCTACTTGGTAATGTTTTGAAGGATTATTCAGAGTCAAAATAAAGGATATCATAAACATACGTCTTTTTTGGCGAAACCAGACCTTTATATGAAGTATTCAAAACATTAACTTTTTGAGAGGCAGCTAAAATTTACAAAAAAATATATTTTCTTTTCAATTTCATTGTCAAGTTCATTGTAAAACAATTTCAGAAATTTTTGTGAAATATATATGATAAGCACTCAGTTTATATTGGATGCTAATGTTAATTTAAATTTTAAAATTTTGAAAATAATAAAACTTCAGCATGCTACTATTAGTTTAATTGGTTTCGAATCATCAGGTATAAAATGTTTTTATACCTAAAAAGTAAAATAGTATTTTAACAAAAAAAACTGAAAAAAATTACTGATTGAAAAAAATAGACAGCTAAGTTTTATTTTTACGTATTTACAAATTCTGACCTTTTGTTTAATAGATTTGTGTTATGTTTAATTATGTGTAGTTTTTCAGAGAGGCGTAAGCTGAAGTAATTTTTGGTAGTTTTACTTTTAAAATCCTTTATTAACGACTAAGTTATTTAAATTTTTATATCTATCTTTTAAGTCCCATGTGTATTCTGCATTGGAATGATATTTTGTCTTCATTGAATCTTGTTTTAAAACTTGTTTCAGCCGAGCCAAAATAAAATTTCGTATCTAGATTTGCACTGTTTGCACTCTCAGCCTTGTAAACTATATTATTTCTCAGAAAAAACCAGAAAACATGCACACATATATATTTGCATAAAAACTGCTTTATTCAAAAAATAAATTAAAAATTATTCCATCCATCAACAATATCACAACTTTTAATATAGCAGAAATTTCTCAATTTTTCATCTAGTTTACTAATAAGGTCTTTGCCAACACTCTTCAAAATATAACCAGTTGATGCTTAAAACAAAAGATTTTAGCCTAAATTACCATGTTTATTATATTGCGTCCATGAAAATATACCTTTCCAAAAGAGCAACGACTCATCAATACTCTTTTCAAATGTATAAAAAAAAAAGTGAATCAGTTAGATAAATAGTTATGGACAGGAAGAATTTGCATTGTTTTTTTTTAATAGGTTTCACCTATTGAACTATTATCTACGAACTATATAAAAACTTTTTGATCAACAAGAAATGTTCATATTTTAAAACTAAGTTCATCTTTGCTTTCGCATTCACTTTCATTCATCAAGAACATTCTTAAAATGTAATTAGTTAAGTATGTGATAAGTACAACAACAAATCAACTTCTCTCCACTTTCTTTTATTATCAGCATTAGTAAGGGGATTTTCTTTCTTTGGTATACCCATACTTTAAATTTCTATGCTTTTAATACAACTGTAAAATAAAAACCATAGTTTTTACTTGTATTCATCACTCTACACTTAACACATACAATACATTTGTCTATTGTCTGTTAAAGCTGTTTATGACATTCTAAAATGATTCAAAGTTCTATTTATGCAATGCATTAGCTTCACCTGTTCTGTTTTTAACATTTGTCAACATCTTTCTTTGTTACACCTTCATTTTCAGAAATAATAATTTCTTCATCAGTTTCTGAAGCAATTTCAGGTTCTAAGTCACTTCCTGAATCATTAAGATTTGAAGCATCAAATTCAGAATTATCAGAATGAATCAATAACTATGCAATTTACTATGTTTTGGTTGAATCAATCTCTATGCTTTTGTGTGTGATGTATAACAGGACCACAATGGAAATATTGTTGTGACGGACAATTTTTGTGTCTATCCTTGCCACCATTTGTTTTTTATGTTCAATTCTATTGTTGTTGTTTATTTGTTTTCTATTGTCTTGTAATTTCCATAGCTTATGTATATTTTTTTGTGGTAGAATAAATACTTTCTTACTTAATTAGACACATTTTCTAAAAGAATGTTGTTTTCTGCCATGTTTAACGGTATTTTATTGATGATTCATATGAAAAATATGACCAAAAACTCATAACTTACAGCATAATTAAGGAATTTCACTTAAAACAGGTCTGTAAATTTTCATTACAGCGAAAGTTATATCTGTCAAACACATATGGCCTTATGGCTTTGTCAGTCAAATGCAATTAAGAGGTTAAGTCAAAGTGGTGTGTTGTGTTCTGACTGCAATTGTTTCTTTGTCTTTCAAAGTTTTATTTTATTTAAGTCATTTCAGTATCAACCCCACGCTTCTGAATACGCTTTGATAGAATCAAAAGTTTTCTCATTTCATTCAATATATATGACCAATATATATACGACCAATTCACAAAATTCTCTATTTTAACACCCTATTGGTACATTAAAGTCCTCACCTTGTTTTTCACTCACACTTTACTGTTATGAAATAAAATAGATTTTATTAAATTCATCTGGTAATAAATTGTGAAATGCTTTGTGTAATTGTTGTGTTTATCGAGTTTTGGAGAAATTAACGGGTAAAACTTTTATGTCAAATTGAATAAAGGTACATTTATTTTTGTTTTCTACACATTGAAACCATTTGATTACATCATTTGTATTTTTCCGTTGGTTTATAATTCTTGCTGACCTCACCTTGTTTTTTCAATGTTTGTCTTAGTCTGCATTAATTTTTCTCCTAATAACAAATTCATAAATAAAATTTTATTAAAATCACGCATTCACAATGGTTGGATTGATTAACTATGTATTTTTTAGAGAGTTTTTTTTTTTTGGTAAAATGATATTTTGCTTGTTTTTTTAGGAACAAAAACATTGTATACTTATTGAAATATGACTTATATAGAACACAAAAGAGAGGTAGGATGAAGTTGATAAGAAAAAAAAATCAATATAAAATTTCATTAGAATAATGTAATGGTGCTATCTGTTTTATAAAGAAGGCTTACTTCAGCATATGTTATCTTTATTTCCTATTCTAAAGGAGTAATATAACAGTTTTATCATTAAGATGTGGTTTTTATCATAAAGGCATTTATAAATTTAAACAATTCTCTGTTTAAACAATTACATAGTAATGTCACTGTTTAGGAAATAATTGTATAAACTTAAGGATTGATTTCGATGCTCCACGAACAACAAAGGAAAAAAAAATTTCAATAGTGTTTAAATGTTTTTGTTAAGTGCAAGTTTTTTTATATTTAGTTTTCAGTCATTTTGAGATTTTCCAATTCCCAGTCCTTGAGGGAGCATGGATTTTTAAAACTAATACTAACTTAATGAGAACATGCTGTGCTTTGCATTAAAATTGTTTTGAAATAAGTTTTTTTTTATTTTATACTACTTCATACAATAGGTTATATTGTATATATTGTATTTAAAGATTATACTTTATTTAAATATAGTCTGCTCTATTTTCTTAATTTAGTGGTATTTAACTATTGACTAAATGAATTTTATTGTTATATTAGAAGTTTGAGATTTTTATATTTGTCTTTTAGTTTAAATATTCATTTTGTTTGTTTTATTTTTGTAAAAGAGTTTGTTTAAACATTGAATTTTTCTACCATTATAGTATGTAGCACTATTTTTTTTGTTGTTCTTTTCCCATTATTCCCAGGAGTTTTTTGCTCTTCTAAATTATTTTTTGTTGCTGGTGAAACTTTATTGATAATACAGATTAAAATTTGGAAATATACACCCATTTTTTTTGAATCTATACAAAGTCACTTATGTTTATGTGTATACGTTTGTCAGTAAGACTTTTCAGCTATCACTAATAAGTTTTCTCTGAAATACTTCATGAACTTTTTAGGTCATAAAGTAGAACTTTAGCTTTCTCAAAAAACTCTTGTTTACTTATCATTATAAATTTTTTCATTTGTCACTGGAAAAAAATTTTTTTTCAAAGTTTCTCCAAGTCTGTGTATTATTTTGTTATTATTTTTCTCTTTTTTGTACTATAAATTTTATAATATTGCGTATATGGCTTTTATTTTTTGAACTTTGCATAGTTTTAGAGGATTATTGAGGACATTTCATTTTTTTGTTTGTTAGTGCTGGAGTCTCCTTCTTCTTATACAGCTTTACGTCCATTTTCCATGCTAGCATGGGTTAGACGGTGTTAGACTGGCATTTTTATTGAAATTTATACTTTTTATTTTTATTTAGAAATTATGTTTTTGTTCATTTAAAGTTTCTAAAGTAGTAAGGTTTAATGTTAAAGATGTTAAATATTTTTGATAATATTTGTCTATTGATATTCAATAGACATAAAATTATGGGGTAAAATTATGAGATTCTAATTTTGCTAAAATTTTAGAAAGGGATATTTTTGGTGATTTTTATGTCTTTTTCTTTTTATTGCCAGAGTAATTTTGGGGTGATGATGAGACACATATACATACATTGTCCACACATTCAAAATGTCTACATCATAGCAAGCATGAAAAAAAAAATCATTTTATTGTTATTGTTTTTATATACATGTTTTGACTTGAAACTCTTTGGCGTTTTTTCTGTCCATGATATAATATGGTTAGTAGGCTAAAAATATGCTTTAAAGTATAGGAATTGCTGTTATGCTATGCACTCTAGAAACCAAAAGTAAGCAGCAGAAATATGAGCAGAAACCCATCATAATGGAACATGCTCTATGTAGCTTTTGACCCAGTGTGATTAAACATTTGCATGTTACTGTCATATCTGTTTGTATTTTGGTCATTTCTGGTCATGAAGATTTGAATTATATGTTCAAGCTTCAGTTTTTTGAAAAAAAAAAAAAAAAAAATTCGTTTTTAGATACTGGACCCAATTATTTTTTCTGATGTTTTCTCAAAATCCTTTGTTTTTTATTAAATTCTTTACAAATTTATTTTTAAATAATGACCGTCAAGGCTACCCAGGTTCCCTAAATTATTTAAACAAAATGAAAGGTAATGTCTATATCTTCTTGACCAAATTCAGAAATGTATACTAAACCTGATTAAAAGATCACTTTCCCATCGCAGAAATGTAGTCTCATTGTCACTGTTCTGTAAGTATTTTCATGGACACTGCTCTGATGATTTAAAAGGAATAACACCTTAAGAAATTTTCAAGGACCACAAAATTTTCATCTGCTGCTCATTATTTAACGGTAAAAATCAATAAATTTCACGAAAACTCTCATTCATCAAGCTACAGTTTAAGAAAAAATTTTAACTGAAAAGCATCAAAAGAGGTATACAAAAAGATGATTGTTCCTCTTATAACAGTTAATTGTGTATCAAACTTACATCTTAGTACAACACAGAAGAAACATTTAAATTTTCTGCATGCACGTGCAATAATTCATGATAACTCTGTTCGTTTATCTTCTATTAGTAGCCTGATCACAGTTCAAAAATGTTTGGATCAAAATATCTGTAACAATTTTTATAACTATTTTACTTTAAGAACAAAAAGAAGAAATACAAGAAACAACAAGTGGCAGTTAGAAGCTCCCAAAATTAAATAAAAGTTTGCAAAGAGATCATTTATTTCATGTGAACAAAGCTATATTACAAACTCACACTTTAAATCAGAGAAAAGAAAAACTTGAATTCTTTCAAAAATCAATTAGAAGTCTATTGCTCTAAAATATAATTGAACTGAACAGTCTTAACTATTTTCTATATTTTAATTTTTAGTGTATTTCTTGCTAATTTTTAAACTCAGGACACATATTAACAACAGTTTTTACTGATATCTATATCCTGAATAAATATTTTTTCAATAAATTATGAAATTCTTTCCTTGTACTGCACGGTTGTGAAACTCTCTGCCTTCTGATTGCTTTTCTTTGATTTATGATCTGCAATCCTTTAAGTCTAATGTCAACCAATATCTTTCTCAGTTTGTGTCAAACTTGCCTTATCTTTATCTCTTGTTTTAGCTTTCTGCCTAGTAGTAACTTGTTTTTTTCATCTTTTTTTTTAATTTTCAATCATTTTTTTGAAATAAAATATTTTATATATATATCATGACACTTTTATGAATGTTTTTATCCAAAAGTGGCATTCAAAGAGCTTTTATAACAGAATAATTGAAATGTTATTTCTATTTTATATTTGCATTTTATCTACACTGTGCTATGCACTTTTAGATATACTTATACGACATATATTTGTTGATAAAAGAATGTAGTGCAGAAACTTAGAGGGGATATTTGGGGGGTAGTTTGCTTGTTCTTGTCATATATTTTTTTACATACATTTATGATGGCTGAGCAAATTTCAATTTATAATCCATTGGACACAATATTGTGAGCTTTTTATTTGGTCTATTACTGGTTTTTATCGGTACATTATTGTTGGACGTAGACATGTGTTATGACCTTCATTATTGTTGGTCTATTATTACTGGTTTTTATCAATTTTTATTGTTATATTTTCCCCATTGTTGGGAATGCTTTATGGTCTTTTTACCTGTTATATATATTATATGACCTTTGTGGTTGTGGGTGTTATTTGTGGTTGCGGATGTATAATTAGAAGTTTTCTGCATATTTTTTGTGCATTTCTTTGATTTTCCCTGAGTTCATTTATTAAAGGCTTCTCCTACAGGAAGCAGCAGAAATTTTGCTTTCAAAAAAATTTAGAAAAAAAAAATTTTGTCTTTTTTTAAATTTGTTGCATGCAGAGTTTCAATAACATTGCAGGAATAGCAATATCACTCTATAATCTTTACTAAGCTTGATTTTGGGAGGCTTCCGATAGTGATATAAGAAATTTTCTATATTTTTATTTTCATAAATTAAACTGCAAATTCGCTCTATCACGTTGAGGAAATAAGGATATGCTCTCAAAACTTCTGTGTGAGTTTTGTTGCATTTTCCAGAAATGTTTCCAAATAAATTGCTGTGTCAGCCAAAATGATTTGTTAAATCCTTATGCTTTTTCCAAAATTCTGGGCTATAAGACATTTGGGTAAATAAAATTGGAAATCTGTTTACGGTGTCTATAAAATAAGCTCTTTGATATTGGGATATTTTCTCTGACTATTTCAACTGAGCTAAAATACAAAAAGTTTACAAAAAAACATACGTTGAAAAATTTTGTCTGAGTGTGCCAGGTGAAAATAATAATAAATATCAACACTATTTCAATTTGTGTTTAAGCATTTGGTCAAATGTTTTTTTCAGACAAATTAAATTAAATATTAATTAATTAAGTAATTTAATAAAGAATTTTTCTAAAGTTTCTCAATAAAGTAAATTGCTATAAAAAGACAACACAAATGACTAACTTTATGATACTCTGCTTTTCACCCATCGTATTATACTTGTTTCTTACAGCAGTTAAAAATCACTTAATAGCACCAAATTTAAATTCAAATTTGAACACCACTGGGAATGTCAACTAAATCAGAGAAGCCAAAGAAACAGAGATGGTACCTCGGAGGTTTTGCAGGATCAGGGGCTGCTCTTGTCACTCATCCGTTGGATTTGATAAAGGTGTGCTTACACTTCTTATGATTTTTATATATTAAAAATTTTAACTGTTTTAGGAAATAAATGAAGGTGTTAATTTTCTTTTTTTAATTCGGGCTAGTTTTTCGTAATTAAAATACCTGTTTTTTACCTTTTCTTTGTCTGTATTATATTTAGTTTTATCCACGTGTTCACAGACATTTAAAAGCACCCTTAGAGCATCATAAATACAAAAGTAAAGTTTTGATACTGTTATGATTTTTTTCCAAATAAGTTTATGTTTTTCAATTATTTTTTTTCTTTTCTATAGTAGTCACTCTGGGTAATAAACAGCAAAATTTCACCTTATTTTGGTATTTTTCAGTTTATTGAAGTCGTAATCTATTTTTCCGTTGCTTTCTAGTTGTTTATCCTGTTAGATATATATTCGTTTTAGAAATTATTAAACTGGATTAAAATTTATAAATATTTTTTTGAAGTTATCTAGTTTTTCCCCACTCAGTTACAAAATTACCTCCTTGAATTTTCGATACCACAAATTTAATTCAATTGTTTCATTATTACTAGAGTTCCAGTGGTTTATGTTGAATTTTTTTTGAAATACTGCTCTAGAATAGCCTCAGACTGCTATAAAATTGTATGGTTTTGACACATTTATAAAAGATAAATTAACATGTATATTAATAATTAGATTCATTTTTCATTCCCTCAGGCCTTTTCATTAGGCCAGCGCGATCACACTCTCACTCACTGTAACACTCCCAGAGAAAAATTTCATTGCTTTGTAAGTGTAATCAAAAGTGCTGGCTACCAAACTTACCAACGCGATATTTTTTTATGGATAAAATCAAGACGAGAGAATTGAAAAATAATAATAAAATAATAACCTTGCAAAAACAGTACTTAACAATACGGAAGGCCTAATAATGAATTTGTTTGGGGAGAGGTATTTCGGTAAAATAGAAAATATGTTTTTTAAATCAAAAGACATTCTAACTTTTTATTTTAGTTTGTATAGCGAATATGTACAAAAAACTCTAAGGCTGTATAACAACATGCAAATGCTGTTTGTTATGATTCTATTTCATCATCAGTTAAGAAATCGAACGCATTCCTTTCTAAATCGACAAAAAGGAATAAAAAGTTTTTTGGCAGCTTGCGAAAAAAATCAAAATTGTCAGAAAGAAATTTTGACGATTGAAGAAAAATTTTCATTTTTGGCTGGAAGAAATTTTTGGCGGATCCACCAAATCGCCAAAATTTCTTCCCTTAGGGTATTATTATCAAATGCGCTGAAGCATATTAGTAAAAAATTTACAACTTCTTTATAAAATTTACATTGAGAAAATATCAAAATACAGTAAACATCTCCACTATTATCTGGCACCTCACATTACTTTTTCTTTTCGTAACAATTCTTTTTAACTCCCTGTGATATTAATTTTATTTACAGTTGAATGATCAACCCATTTTTAATTGAGACCATTTTATTTATATCATGAAACATTCTTTTTCCTTATTTCATACAAACAGACGATTTTATCACAAAATAATAGAATCTCAAAGTTTGATGTTTGCCTCGTTCGAATGTCTGGAATTCTGAAACTGTGAATTTCTATTGGCTCATTAAAAAAAGCACTTTTGTGCAGTCAGGAAAGTTCAACTTTCTTGACTGCACAAATGGATTGTTTTTTGATAAGACCGCAAAATAATTTGCAGACTATATGTCACAATATTTATCAGTTTGCATGCTCATAAATAAAAATCAACGTAGTTTTTCAGTCACCACTGCAAAATACTCCATATGGAAACCAGCTTTACTACATTTCGTCTGATTTGTTTACTTTTAGTGAGCATAAATTGGTTATTGTGTAGGAAAATGATAAAAACGTTAAAAAGCTGATGTCTTTGTAATAACTAATCAGAATTTTTTCTTTGGACAGTAATAGGGACATTGATTTTTATTTTCAATTTGGAATAGCCCATCAAACGGACATTATTTGTGTTAGCTGAGACCCTAAAAAATATATCAGTAGTGTCATGCTTTTAATGTTGCTGTTATTTACTTTAGTATTCTAAATATTTCTGTGAAATAAGTTGTAACTGCTGACTTTCACTTACTTATAATGAAATGTCCTTTATTATTAAAATATTTGAATATGTTACAGAGGTTGATTCTTTTGCGAAACTGTGAAAACCGTAGAGCTAACAATCCTTTAAAATAACCTGCTCTAAACCTAAAATTGGCATAAAAAAATTTTTGGAACAATTATTTAGTTATTATTAGTTATTTAGTTATTATAGAGATGTTTGGTAATTATAAATCTAGTCTCTTTCCCCGATTGTCCACAGCTCCGAGACCCTGGTTGTTTTCATTTAGAGGTGCGTCAAGCCAGGTTATACCAAACGATGAAGGCAGATAATTGGTGCCCGGGGTTGATACCTTACAAGTTAATACCTTACAACTATGCCACTAAAAATGTGTCAATATATATTGTGGCACGCATCGCCAGCAACCAGGTTTTGGTAGAATGACACCAGTTCCATGTAGGCTATGTGGTGTAGGGACTAAGTCTGTGACTCTGCTTTGTAGGTCATATGGCGCTCAATGCATTGCTTAAAATATGAAAGATATAGAGAAGCGTGCACATAGAGACTTTGCCAGTGTGCTGTGTGAATTGATCCAAATTTCTATTTAGAGAATTGTCTGACTAGGGTATATCGGGATATATATATACCCCACCATGGTTGAGGAACATGCGATGGAAGAATATATTGATCAACTACTTGATGAGTCTGAAATTTCAGGTCATGTGCACTGCAGGGATTATGTTCTTGCCCCCCAAAAAGCCAAAAAAAGGCCTGAACCTGTCATAGATGAATCAACTACATGCTGAGACTCAAGAATACATCGAGCAAGCTGAGGCCCTCAAGGGTGTTATTAAAAAAGTCTATATTGAGAAGTTGGAAATGAAAGACTGTCAAAGCCTCTCTTGCCTTCTGGATGTAAGTCGCATGTGAAAATGAAAAACTGACTCTCAAAGACACCGTTAAACACAACCTCAAGGGTATTGAAGAAAGGCTGTCAAAGCCTTTCTTGTCTTCTGCACTTAAGTCATGTCTGAAAGATGAAAAACTGGCTGTCACTGACACCATTAATCACAGCCTCAAGGCTGTTAAAGGAAGGCGACCTCAAAGAAGTTTAAACCTGATCCGGATGTATACTACGTTCTAGTTGTCGACAATGCCCCAGTGTTCTAAAGGGAAAGAAAGCAAACACAATCGTCTGGAAAAAATAGAGGAAGGTGTCAATGGTTGTTGATTCAATATGGGGCTGGTAGCAAGAGGACCAGATATTACGAACAATTGTGAGGTGTATTGGGTCTCGTTTGAGAGGGAAAACTATAGGGTAACCATAGACATGGCCTCGGAAGTGCTAAATTTTTTCAATCCAGAAAAACTATACATACTATTCACTGTTGTAGGTAAGTTAGCTAAAGAACCCCTAGCTTGAGTGACTGAGAAAGAAGGTATCTCTAACCATCACATCAAATGGGAGACTGTTGTTTGGGGGATCAGGTCAGCTCTGGCGCTGTTCATGGTATCGATCAGAAAATTTTGGAAGAATGTCGGGAATATCTTGTCTACGCTTTTTATGAGCTTTGCTCGCTTCCCAAACAGCACGGCAAACCAAGGCTGATGTTGGAAACAGAGAAGGGCAGCGAGTTCAAAGTTAAATTAATTGCTGTTGATGCTCTGGGTTACATCCAAAAAATCGAGGATATCTTACTGGACAGCATTTTCAAACAGGACTTGCACTACCTTTATTCTCCATATGGCAATAAAGGAATTTGGACTACTACAGTGCAATAAACCATTGAATAGAGGACTAGGGTGATAATGATCAAATTTACAGTTAGGGCCATTCTGTCCACTACCCGAATCTGGCTGTGCGACCAGGCTCTTATGAGGAGTGATAGTTCACTATGGAGATCACTATCTGTATCCAGAGGTATTAATGAAGTATTTAAAGAGAAAACTGGAGCAGACCCTTGGGATGACCCTGAGGATGAGGCAGAAGCTTATTCACTAGAACTCGAATATCACAAAGCCAAAAATTCTATATGTAGTGCTACAGCCTATTGTTTTGGGAAGTGGCTTGATAGGAAAGAGCTATGAAATACAGAGGCGTTTGGAAGGCGGCTCAGGTTGAGTCTAAACTACAGAACAGCCAAGACCCCTCAGCAGGAACAGGAAAGCATCACCATTTGGATATAAGAGCAGCCTCTATCTAGCATGCGAAGATTCTTTCATGGGAGGGGTTGGTGATGCAATTGACCTTGTGTGTGAGTATGGCTTCCCAACGAGTGTGATGCGTCAAGCGAACTTAGAGATGTTCTTACACTAACTGGTGTAATCCAACTCTCCACTTTGGTGTTCCATCCAAACACCCACTTATGTACCGATGGTCGCGTTTGAGAGAATCTGTGTGAAAACCAGGGCCGGATCACAACACCAGAGCTCGGAGACTTACTTGAATCCGGGGATATGATACAAGTCACTTCCCGCGAGATTGTCTGTAACATTAGCACCAAAATCAACATCAAGTTTCCACTCAGAGACTTATCTGTCCGGTTCGTTCGTAAATAAACTAAGCATGGGGACGATTCAATGTTATTAAAAGCTACTTACCTCTGCTATGTTCTAGGAGGAACAGATTGGCTCTTGAACTTTGAGAAAGGCGGCGACATCCACTACATCAAGTATAACAAAACAAAGGTTCAGTAGTTTCATATATAGGCATTCGTCCTCTCATACACCAATGTTACGTTTTAAAGGATGCTGGAAAACTTGAATTGCAAGTATGGCTTCCCTGTGACCTTATTGGTAAGAAGGAGTGGGTCGTGAAAGCTTTTAATTAAATCTGTTGTGTTCACTCCAGAAAACGACCTGGTCAGATCGCACTGAGATAGCCCCCGTCTTTGCTTGGAATCCCCTCCAGCTCAGACAATTTATAGTTACCTTTGTATCAACCCCACAGAGCTGATGTGATCCTAGGTCCTTAGGTCATCGACTTGACAATCTTGCTGAAGTTATAGCCTTTGATGAATGCTGTAAAGTTCCAACCAGTTTCTCTATGCATTTTTTGTCTGGTCTTTTTTTTTTTATAGTGTTTTAGCCAAAACAGAGGCATGAAAATTTTGTATGTTACGATTCGGAATATAAATTAAGGGGAGGGGAATATCTACAAATCAAATATAACTTATTCTCGCGAAAAAAACTGTTTTGATTTTTCATCAACTGATGAGTTGTAAAATAAACAAATTTTTATCTTACCTCTAACAGTGCATTAAACGACAAAATATGTATCTCAAAAAGACTATAAAAACTTTTATAATAATCCACAAATAAAAATCTGAAATAATTTAGTAAAATTAAAAGTAATATTAAAATAATGCTCAAGAATTATTTTTTCCGTGTCAGCACAATAATATTTTTAAACTTATTTAACAAAGTTTTCTAACATTTAAGTCGCTTTTATATTTAACATTTCACAGTTGCTATCTTTATAACCAAAATTTTAGATAGTAAGTTTTAAGTGAATAGAAATGCTTTTAAATTATACACCAAAATTTAAAAAAACTGATTATATCGCAATTTTTGAGGTTTTTGACAAGAATGGTAGTCATGAATAATTAATGAATGAGGTTAAATTGAAATAAACTTATGTAGTTGCTAAGAAACGAAGTAAATCGTTGTCAAAATAAATTGTTTATTCATTTTGCGTAATGCCTTTATTTTTAAAAATGCAACTATTGTTTTTGCAAGGTTATTATTATTTTTAGTTTGTAAAAGTTTCATATTCGGATATGCTCCCAATGAAATGCTCTTGGACACCACACCTCTATAATAAGTCCAGACGTGCGATGACCGCACACCATTTTTAAATATTGCGTGTGTAGGCACGTGCGAGTGCAATCGCAGGCTACTCAAGACCAGGCCTGAATATGAATGAATACAAGATGCAGAGCAGTTGAAGTATTTCGGCCACCTGAGCAGAGATGGGAGTCACCACCACAACACTACACTCATTCTCGTATCTTAATGGTGTTGTGGAAGTGGAGATGTACGGCACTATCGTTTACAAATTGCCTACATGTGTCTCTTTCGGTTCCCTGCCAACAAAAAAGCAGTCCACAGCTTAGGTTGTCAAGTTACCCCCAGTGCCATAGATCACTTTATATAGGTCTATAACAACTCGACCAGTGAACAATATCGACCCCTATTAGTTGATCTATCTCACGCACATTGTATCGATCCACGTTTGCAATTTAGATACGGAGAGTGGGGTCTCATAGACCCAAACGCAGCTGAGATATAAGAAATGCTGAACATATTTGGCCATCATATTAAATTGATGGCACTATAAAAAAACGCGGCCCAACGGACCATATTATAGAAGTGATCCTTATAAAATTGTCTTTGAGAAAGTAGATAGATACCCTCAGCTATACCCTAGACTAAACGAAACCCATACTATGCTCGAGTCTTGGGCAGACTACTGATTGACACAGGTAGCCAAACTTAAGGACCAGCTAAAGGCCGAGATTCACTCCCATGAAAGCCTTGTGAATAAATATACTCAGGCCATCAACGTTATTAACGGTGCTGATGTTGGGGCTACTGTGATAGGCATCATTCTTGTTAGCTACCCTGGTCACAGCACCAGTCATTCCAATCATCATGGGCTTTGTTGGCAACTGCGTTCTTGTGAGTTTTGGCACAAATCTTGCTTCTAGTAGACTAGGAATAGTTTAAAAAAATGACCAGATCCGCATTCTCACAGAGAGCAAGCTCAATTCAATTACAGACCTAGTCAGCAAGGCGCTTGAAGATGGCGTCATAAGTCAAGACGAGATTCATTCGGTTTTAGAAGAAGTTCACAAATACCATGCTATGATGATGTAGAAAAAAGCATAGAACTCGATGAGGCCACAAAAAAGGAATTGGTTGAGAGAGGGCGCAAAGAAGCCTGCCATTCCTTCATAAAAGAACAAGGGGCTGGAATCTCACTTTAGAGATCAATTGCTTTAACTCACCACCAGTGAATATGCACTCAACACCTAATGCTTGAAGTTGGGTTTACACTGACTATTATGTGATTGTCCCCATGAGCTCATGAGCGAAACGACCCTGCCCAGTTTCCAGTCTATGCTTGCCCACATAAACTCTTCACCTTCCAGCAGAAAGTTCAATTTTCTGTGCACCACGATAGTAATTGTAATTGATTGTAATTGACGTTTTTTTTTTTAAACGGCTATGGTTTTTAAAGTTTTTTTTAAATATGTAGTTGTAATTTGAAATGTATAAAAAAACTTTTGATAGTGAGGAGTTTATTATGCAGACTATATAGCATTTACGCGGCAATATATCATTGTGATTGCAGTAAATTTTTACCATGCGCAAAATTTGAGTTTGATTTTTGATTATGGAGTTTTTTTGAACCCTTGTAGTGCATCAAATTTTTAAATGGGGTAGTTATAGTTTGAAATAAATTTAAAACTTTTTGATAGTAGAGAGATTTGAAAGCATGCTATTTTTTATGTTTATGATGAAGATTGGCTTAACATGGCTACCATACTCTGAGCATTAAAACACTCTCTCCCTCCATCAGGCCATTAATTCAGATTTTTCCTCCTTAATCTCTCATTACTGTTCTTAAAAAAAATTTTAGGTTTCATAGGCACAAATTTTATTTCGTCACTTTGGCTTAAAATGCAATCATTTAAAAGATTTTCTTGAACTTGGTCTTTTTCTAAAATTTGGTAGAAATTCTTGGTAGTTTTGGTAGGAATCTCTTTAAGCCATATGGCCAGTTGTAAATAATTCTTCTACCAGGCCTCTAATTTTCAGATTTTTACAAAAATTTCTAATCTACTGGCCTACTGTTCCAAAAAAGAGCATTCAAATACCTAGCCAAAAAGAAGGTTAGAGTTTCAAGAAATTAAGTCTACACTTGGCTTTCACCACCAACGATTTGAATAAATCATATGGTAACACAGGCTTTCAACCGCTTCTGTCTGATTTTTCATCATGCCTCTCCCAGGCTGGCTTCATTACCTTTCTTGGCATATCTGTCAGCCAAGCAGTCTAAAGAATTACTCCAAAAATTATGAATCAGATAACTGTTTTGCATTCATTTATTTACCTCCTAATTATGTTCATCTTTATGCCAAAAACCTATCTTAAATGATTTATTCCAGGTTACTGTCAGGCTTATCAAAATCAGTAAGTTCATTGGCTCATTAGCTACCATTATTTTCCAAGCAAAATATTTTTTACAACTTTTCCCTGGAAATTGGTCTACTCTGATCCTGGTCATAACCCTGAAGAATTCATTTATACGTCACTTTAGCTTGGTCTGTGTATGATACAGTATCTTTAGCTGCCACTCTTATTTTATGGTCAACTTCCATCTCTCTTGGAATTATGATAATGGCAACTTTTTACAAAAAATTATTTTATTAAAATCTATTTTGATAAGATCTAAATCAGAGTTTAACTGTTTTTTGGATCTTATTAATACAGTCATGTGCCCTTTCAAATTACGACTTCATCAACTCAAAACAGACAGTGCCTTCGCTGAAGCATATTTTTCATATTTCTCTGCTCAGATTCTACCCAAATTTTGTATGCTGAAAACTATGTCAAATATTAAAAGTTTTACCTCTTAAATGTAAAATAACATTTTTTTTTTTTAAGTATAAATTTAATTTTTGATTTTTATCATTATGCTTTTTTTTTTGTTTTTAGGTTCATTTACAGACTCAGCAAAAGGCCACCCAAGGTATTGTTGGGGTTACTCGTCAAGTCTTAAAATCAGATGGTTTGATTGGGCTATATAATGGAATAAGTGCTTCTATACTTAGGCAGGTTTGTAATTTAATATCTTGTAACTTTATTCACAGTTATAAAAGAAGGAAAGGAAATAAAAACGTACCATCCAGGGCGTAAAAAATAGGTGTACGAGCTTATGATCGTACAATATATTCTTGCTGTCAGACATTGGTTTTCTTTGCAAAGTACGACTTTGTGCACACATTACTTTTTAAATTTAAATTTTATTTTATGTTGATATTTTTTTGCTTGTTAACGTTTGTTAAAAATCTACAAAACGTTGAATCCATTTGTACCATTTATACTCTTGTTGTGTAGTTTGCTGAATCCAAATATAAGACTGGCTGCATTCTGTATTATACGCAACCAATATGATCAATCATGTCATATTAAAGTCTCTGCAGTGGATACCATAATTATACCGTAATTTGCGGGAATAACTTTGTTATTAGAATCAAAATAAATAGAACAAACAACGAAATGGCAAAAAGATTTTAAATTAATTTGGTTCTAAAAAAAACAACAACAGTTGATTTAAATAATGAACCACAAAAGAAAAAACAATGAATACTCGTTCCAGAAGGCTAAAGTACTTAATTGACAGAAGCAGTTTGTGTTCTGGGATACTCCCAATCAATCGCTGTGTGATGAAATCCACAAAAAAAAAATCGTCAGTAAAGATAAACAAGAGAAGTTATGTATTGAAAAATGCTCTAATGTACACAGTCAGTCCAAAAATCATTTTCTTAATTTTCAACTTCTTATACTGACTACTCTAGAATAATAAATACTGCAAAATGAATTAACAATTTATTTTGTCTCTGACTTACTTTGTTTCTCTTAGCAACACTAAGTTTACTTCAATTTAACCTTTGTTAATTATTCGTTAATTACCAAGTCCTGTTAAAACCAAAAATTGTCAATAAAATCACTTTGTTATATTTTTACACTTTGTGTTTTCATGTATAATATACTGACCCTCGTTCATTGTATTTTTATATATTTAACGTGTGGGTCAAAAAATAACCTTAAGCTTTATTTTTAGGCCTCACAATTTTGGTTAGACAACCATTCTCCATACAAGATTAATAAATTTAAAAAAAAGTTAATTCATTAAAAAAATAATGATCATTTTCAAAATAAAAAAATTTCATGCGATGTTGTGATTTTTAAACATTCGATTCTAAGAAAGCTTGTCACTTAAAACTTAATATGTTTCACTCTCGTCCACATTTTTTACATCTAGTTGTAATTTTATTGTTTATCATTTCATCACCTAACCTTTTGTTTAAAATTACTGTTCATTTCTCAGAAGTGTGATTTGTTTACACAATGCAGAAGTGTTTTTCAAATCAAAGTGTTTGAAATCAAGAAAACGTTGTTCAATAAATTTAAAAATATTTTGTTCTGGGTTTTAAACAAGCTAAAATATAATACATACCAACATCAAAATGATTGGGAAAAAAAAAGACAAGCGTTTATTCCATTTTAGGCTTATGTTGTCCATTGCTATTATTAGAAGTAGTTGCAAATAAAATTATAGCATAATAGCAGTTATAACACTTTTATATCGCCAACTGGTGTTTAAAGATATGTTGAGATACAATAGTTGAAAGTTTTGCTGTTATAAATATATGGTTAACCTTGCAACTGTTTTAAATAATTTTCTCATAGCTGATTAAAATATTGTTTTGAAGAAATGTTTTCAGTATTTGATCTAAAATATTTCGGCCCTGGCAGACAAGCAAAAGTCGAGACTGAGAAATACAGCATTTGAATTGCAGCTCAGTACTGATGTTTGGGGTTCACCATTTGAATTTCCCTAGCTTTTCATGCTCAAGAATAAATAGTGAAATTATCTGCATCTATACAATCTGTACACTACAGTGTACAGATTGTATAAATGCAGATAAAGATGCAAATCTTTACAGTGTATCTGTACAATACTTTTGTAAAAAAAAAAAACAACAACATGAAAATAGGCACTTTAAAAATTCATACACTTAAAATAAAAATCGTATGCATGATCTTTAGGATTATTTTTTAACACCCTTTAAAAACACTAGTTAAGCTGTAAATTTGATAAAATGTGGAAATATGGTATCTTACTCATTTTTTAAAAATCGTACACCAATATTTTTTTCCATGTACAACAATGTACTCTTTGAAAAAAATAATACGCCCAAATAAATGGCTCAAGTCCCTGCATTGAGCCTCCTTGCTATACTTGATCTATTCCTTTCATCAAATTCTGATATCTGCAAGACATCTGTCTCTAGTTTCTATGAAAATCTGACCACGCATTATTTACCGTTGACATTAACTTTAATATCACCTTTTACCATGAGCCACCTATCCATAGGAATATGGATATAGGAGTTTTTCAAATAAGGGTAAGTCTTTAATCCCTCCACTCTTCAATGGACCTGAAGTTGTTACTTTTTGCTGAGCTGTTCAGCAGTAACTCTACTCTCGATGATTCTAGACTCATATTGTCTGATTTTCACCGAAGACTGACACTAACTTGACTCATCTAAACATTATCACTACTCTTAATCCTTCTAAAGCTGCATGCCCTGATGAAATTCGTGTAGTTGTACTGCAAATGTGCTCTCCAGAACATTTTCCGTTTCTCTGCAGACTGTTTAAGATGTTTAAGACTGAATCCTGTTTTATTTCTTATTGGAAGTTGGTATCTGCTGTTCCAGTATTCAAAAATTTTGGAGAGCGTTCTGTTCCTTCTAATTACTGTCCTATCAGTTTTCTTTCATTTTTTTTGAATCATTTATTAACTCATATGTCACTCATCACTTAGAGTTGGTCATTGTGTTCTGGTATGTACACTGTTGATGCTCCCCCTGTCATCTGTTAACGTGTTTACCGATCTCTTGATGCTTGCTGTGAATCCAGGGCGATTGCACTTGACTTCTCTAAGGCATTTTTACAAGGTGTGGCATGCTGATGCAGATAAAGTCATACATATGACCCCTGATCAAACTGTTATTCTGTAAATTCTATTGTCTTTCAAGGTTCTGTTCTGGTACCTACTCTTTTTCTAGTTTTCATTAATGATATGCCTGGTAGCATTCTTTTCAAGGTTGCTATATATGTGGATGATACTACTTTGTACTCATCTATAGGGAAGAAAAACAATACTTTTGATAAGGTTGAAATTTCAGTTGATTTGAAAGATGATCTTCACACTGTTCTTGAATTAAGTGAGAAGTGGTTGGTATTGTTCAAAAACGATGCTTCTTTCCATAAATTGCTTTAGTGCTTTTTTCATTCTATCTGTGCTGATGCATGGTAGTGAACCTACTGAATATACGCAGATTTGATTGTTACACTTAACATTCACATATAACTTTTCTTGGAATTGTTACATTGAAAGCATTGCAAAATCTGATGTCGTGAAGGTTGGATCTCTATTCTGGGTTCAGCACTTTCTTCTGCCCAGGAGTGTACTTAATATCTGTAAGGCTGCTTTTCGACCATGTTTTGAATATTGCTGCTATCTTTGGGAACGAGCCTCTGCTGAATGTCGACATCTTCTTGAACAAATTCAAAAATATATACTCAACCTCATTTTCCCATCGCAGAAATGCATTCTCATTGTCACAGTTCTAAAAGTATTTTTATGGACAATTTTCTGATGATTCGAAAACCTTCAATTAAGATTTTCTCAAGGACCACAAGGCTTTCATCTGCTACTCAACCTTTAATGGTACATGTTCCTAAATTTTACACAAATGTTTATCAAGCTTTTTCATACGTACTGCTCGCAAGTCTTATGTCAACCAATATCTTTCTCAGTTTGAGTAAGTTATCTCTTGTGTTAGATTTCTGCCTAGAAGTAACTTTTAGCCTTGCAAAAAGAGAAAAAAAAAACACCATGGATTTTATTAAGATAAGCACATTAATATTTGTCCAACAACAATAAACCCATTGGTTGTCTTATTTGATGAATTAAAAGAATTAAATCATTTAACCATGTTTTTGGTGTTTGTTTTAAAATTATTTTTTCATTTTAAACTTACTTGCTATTTATCTACTTTAAACTAAAGATGAATACTATTAAGGGTTATTCTAAGAAAATAAGGGGGTTCCCTGGGGGCTATTTGGCTTTTCTTTGTTAGTTAGGACAGCTTATAATTGCTTGTTTTTCATCATTGGTGTTCGATGAATTCATTGGTATTACCATGACAATCGTGGAGTATATTGAAACCAAAACAAGATTTTGTATTTACTTAAAACATGGTTTACATCATTATTTAATTTTCTCTGTTATTTATATCTGCGATAATGTCAACTGTGACAAGGTTGAATCTTGCCAGTATCAATCAGTAAAAATCACAGGGGAGTCAACAATCTTATCTTTTCAGGAAATCCAGGATTGATATTATAATTTTGCAGCTTAGGTACTCTAGGTGAGTTTTTAGGCTTTACAGGAGCGTGATTGGGCCATCCTAAATAAAATATGTTTCTGATCTACCGGCCCGTTGAAATTTTTGTTGAATTTTGACCGACTGCTGCATTTATAATTTTTTTTTCGTAATAATTTATGTTCTTGAAAAAAATACATACTAATTTTATTTAGAAAAATTAAACTTCAAAAACGAAATCAAAATGAAAGACAAAATAAATTCCTATTTTTTTTTTCTTTTTTTTTTAATTTTTTAATTATATTATTTTGATAATATTTTTATTACAATTTATATATTCTTTTCTTCTCACCATGCTGTATATAAGTTTTTTGTTTGTAGTTTTTCAAAAATATGACTGTATAAATAAATAAATTTTGTTTTTCCTGCACTTATTAAACTATATTAAGAAAATCAGATTAAAAAAATTTGCATATAACAAAATAAAAATACATCACTTCATTTGTTAATTTATCTAGGTTTAATTTTTAAGGCAGCTAACTAAAGTTTTTTTTACTTTTAACTATTTATGTACAAGTATCAATTTCTTTAAATAGCGTTCTTAATCTGTAGATTTTTTATATTTGTGGTTTATTGTTGTCACCTTAGATACACATTAAATATTCATAATTTAATAACCGCAAGTTATGTTGTTATGACGCAAATATAAGTAGAGGGGCATATATAAGGATATAATTACATTTAGTTGTTTTTTTTACCAAAGAAAAAAACTGCTTTGATTTATAATCCTGTGGTTTTCTTTCTTCCTATCCTTTAATTTTAATTTACAACTTATTACTTTTCAGAAACAAAACAAAATATATTTGAGTATAATTAACAATTTAAATTGTTGCAAATTCAAAAATATTTTTTAAAAAACTTTGATCGTGTCATTTATAATAACAGCCGCACAGATTTGCGATCAAGTCCGATTTTACACACTCTCCTCCAAACGTTACAAAAAGTGTATTGCAGATTTTCATGAAATATAAACAAACGAGCAAGTGTTTTTATTAAAAAAAGGCGGTGTAACTTTTTTAAGAATAGAACAACGTTTCCAACAAAGTAAAGGAAGACATGACAACAACTTTATAATTAATCTGTTTATTCACGTTATATGTTTAAAAGATAAGGTATAAAAAGGTCAATGAGCCAAAACATTATTTAGTTTAAACATGTTTGTATGCAATGAAATGTTTTATAGAAAACGTAGAGAAAAAATATTCTAGCTAAATATTTTATAAATATTTTATAAATATTTTAAGTTGAATAGATGAATTATTTTTGACTTTATTTCTGCTACAAAAAATCGAATCAAATTTTATGAAGAAATTTTATGAGCTTCCAAACTTTAGGTGGCAAAAGTTGGTAGCTGACATAAAAAGCAGCCTAAAATAACCCTGATTATGTATATTTCAGATGACATACACCACAGTACGTTTTGGATTGTATGAAGTAATTACTAGTAAGTTGTTGGAAGGGAGGGATGGTAAGTTGATTAAAGTATGACGCAAAAATTATTATAATTGAAGATTTAAATAAAATTTGCTTTTATGAAGTTTTTAAGGCAAGAAACTTTTAAACAAATTTGAACAAATTTGAAAATGTATTATTTATCTGATTTCCACACCAAATCGTTCAAATTTTTGGAAATAATGAACCATGGGTCTTCAGATTTTTTAAAAATTTGTTTGGCATTTTACTTAGAAAAATTCATATTATAATAAATTTCAGGCCAAGATGTAGCGATTTTAATATTGACCTGATTTCTCAGAAAGACCGGGTTTTCGCAAGATTTCTTTCTAACTTTTTCTTTAAAGAAATGAGAAATAACGTGAAATATGCCTTTAGAATTTTTTTTTGATGAAGAATCTAAAAATTGGATTTAGAATGAAATCTGAAGGGGGCGTGTTTTAAACTTTAAAAAGCAACTTTTTTGTATAACCCAATATCTCAAAACACTCCCATATAAAAATTTTTTTTAAATTTGCTTTTAAAATTTTTAGATACTTATAATCTGACTTTTCGCAAAATATCTAAGTGGAAAAACAACAGAAGTGTTATTCCAAAGGCACTTTTTAAACAAAATTATTAAAAGTACTACCAAATAGGTATCTGATTAAATTTATTTGATAAATTGTTAGAGGAAAATAAATAATTAATTATGTTATATTTTTTGAAGTCCTAAAATATTATCATCCTGTTTTTTTTTGTTTATTTGTCAAGTTTTATTTAAAAAAAACTGACTAAGTGTGACCTTGATGTTTATT